>VZTL01013633.1:11461-23231 GCA_013400535.1 Scopus umbretta
ATACTCTACTAGTATTTCAAGCCACATGGGAATATATGTAATAGTAGGGGGTTTTTAATTTACAAGCCCTCAGAGTAGAGGCAATCTGGATTGTATCTTCCTAAAAAAAGAGTGATTTACTAAAAAAAAGCAATCTGCCCAAATAAGCCTACAAGCAGTACCAAACATAAGCAAGGATTCCAAAGGCACCTAGTTGCATTAGTGTCTTTTGAAACTATAAATATAAATAAGGAAACTAATACTAGAAATTAAAAAAAAAAATAAAAATTAAAAGGTTACATAAATATTCTCCAATGTGCCCTAAAATCATGCTTGGCATAGTCAAGAGAAGAAAATTCTTGGGCTGCAAGTGTGGAATATGTTAAATAAACAAGTGAGCTTAGAACAACGATTCCCAAACCACAGTTTACGGGCAACCTGTTGGGGCTGGGTTTGCCAGGGAGAGCATGATGAGTCGTTGCCCTTCCCTTATTACTCGATGAGTGCAGTCGCCCGCAGACCTCTGATCCAAAGATTGGGCAAGATGCGGTGCAAAAGTATAGTAAACAATAGTTCCTGTCCAAGGAAGTTTACAGTCCAAAAGAAAGAACATGCAGTCATTCATAACAGAGTTTGTGATGCAATAGTGCCAAACCCAAACAATAAGAAATCATAAATTGGCAGGTTGGCTTAAAACCATGGAGGGGGATAAGAAGCGAAAACCACAACAGCTCTCCTTTTCTTTTCTCTTTTTCCACTCATATTGTGCCATTAAGTGTTCCTTTTCCAAACTGTCCTCCATATAAGAAGGATATATACTTCTTTTTTTTCAGTGTTTCAAGGGAAGTACCGGCAGGTGGGAGATTTGTGATAAAGCAGGAAGAACTCTAGATCTTGCTTGGCAGCTCTAATACATAATATGAAGGAAATAGTCTGTCTAACTACCTGAATTTCATATCTGTGTAGGCAGTCAACACAGGCCTTCCCAAAATTAAGTCCTGTTTATGCCCTGAGCAACTGTTCTGTTTTATATAGCTTATTCAGATTCTTTTCATACAGGTGAAAATCACATCAGTGAAACTTTGAGGATAGATGCTGCTGTCCACGTAAACATAAAAAAAAATCTTGCAACGGATGTCATGCAAATCTTGGATGCGTGTCTTTTCAGCTAATTCATGTAGCCTCTTACCCATGAAGAGATCCACCTAAGCTCATTCTGAGCAGGCCTCAGTGAAAATCTGTGAAAATTTGGCCTTTATTAGGATTCCATCAGTTGTGTTAGTGTTGACTTAGTAATTTATTTAGTTATTCTCTGGCTCATCGTCTCTCTAATCAGCATTGTCTCAATATTTGTATTTATAAAAAGACAGCTTGAAAGGATTGAAAGGGAGAAAGCCCTAAGTTCACATGTAATGAACAATTAAATGAGTCATACAAACTGTGGTTCTTTGTAAGTGGGATTTTAAAGACAGGCATGATTGACTTCTTTTCCTTTATGACAAGCAGTTTCAAATGTTCCCCAAGAATAATTTGGATTCTTTAGATTAAATCCTTTTCCTAGTGAAGTCTGTAGGAATTTTGTGCTTTACTGCAGTGAGACAGAGATTCCGTTGGTTTTTTCGTCTGTGCATGCTTGCTCATTAAGACACCACACTGTCCTCTGTTCCACACTGCAATCCATATTCTTGTTCAAATTCAGACAATATAAGAAGGCATTGCAAATTAGCAAACATCTGGATTTCATGCCTGTCCTGAGTCCTGAATGAGATAGTTGATGCCTCCTGCATCTGGAATGCAGCGATGACTTTGCTCTGAGAAAGAAAGCAAGAAATGCTTTTAACCTCTTGAAGCTAGGACTGCAGCCACACGTGGAAGCTCCTGGCAGTAATAAGTCAGTGACCCCTACCCTTTAACTTTTAACATGATTCCCCACTTAAGATATTCAATCCACAGATTCCCTTTGTTTTCCAAATCTCTTGCAAGCTGATTTTTCCTTTGGTAACAGTTGGAACAGTCTCCCAGAAATAAAAGCCAGAGGAGACAGGGTTGGTTTAGTTACTGATGTTTTCTTTGCAACTGCTTAAATTTCAAAACAAATCTAAGTAGTATTATCTATATGCAAAACACTTTCCTTTTATCTGTATATCTGTTCCAATAACATCGGTAAGTTAAAAATATAAGTATATATCATTTGTGTTTAATATTGTATAGTCCTGAAACTTTCCTGACATTGAATTTTAAAGTATGCGCTCTTCACTTTTTAATAATTGTGCATTTAACAAAAATCAACAATTTAATTTTAGCTACTCGTGTATGAAAAAATATGTTAACAGTAATTTCTAAAATTTATTTGGAGAAGCAAGAAAATACGTTTTCAAATAATGTATTCAGTTTATAGTTGGAATTCCTTCTTGTCTTGAAATATTTTTCATTAAAAAAGCATTTTTCCCAAAAATGATAACTGATTGCAAACACCCATAAAAGGAAATTATTTGTCACCAGCAAGTAATTTGTTAAAAGCAGATGATTTGTCAGAGGCTCCCACTCAGGCAGTCAGGAGGAGAAGTAAGTCTTCTACCTTTCCAGGCCCATATCTTTTTGCTATATAGCTTCAGAAAAAAAATGTATTTTTCAGTAATGTAGTTTTCCTTCTGACATGTCAGTTTTTTGGTTTTTTTTCCTTTCTCTGTCTCTAGAACAGCTCATATTAAAAAAAAGAAGGAATGTTGTTTGGTTTTTGCATAGACAGGACTAGAATGGAGCATCTTTTCAGGTGGCATGCAGGATGAAGGAAGATACATGCTCCTAAAATGCATTATTTAATTGCATTACTAAAAGAAGAATTAGCTTGTAATCACAACAGCTCTGCCAAGTCCTGAAAACATGTTTTGGAGAGGGGGTTATCTCAGATAGGTGTGGCCCAGGTACGATTTGTGCATCTTGCACGTGTTAAGAGATCAGGTTTGTGCCCACTTACCGCAAGATTTTCGGAAAAGCTGTTACGCAAGCGATATTTCAGATAAGCACCGCTGAAAACCACGCTCAGTTTTTGACCTTGGCCTCTCCTAATAGACTAAACCTTAGTGTGGAAGACGAAAATTCCCAGCGCAGAGCGCGGACTCAGCTTTGCAGACGCGGTCGGTGAGCGAGGAGGGAGCGCTACGCGAGGCTGGGGAGGTGGCACTGTGCCTGCTCCCAGTTGCAGGGGCAGGGTAGCTGTTCTACCGCCGCAAGCCACTTGTAAGTGGCTGCCTGATCCCTGACATTTTGCTTGGACCTTAAAGACTTAAAACGCACGGGAATATGGTTCTGATGCTCATTGTGCAGCGCCCATGTGTTTGAGCTACAGCAGCGTAATATTCATGAAGCACAAAGACCACGGTGTAATTTCCTTATTTTTCTCAATAATTACAGCTTAGTTACTGTGCTGATTAGGTGAAGCTTCAAGCCAAACAAGATAACTTGTAATATACGGGGTTTGAGACGAGCATAGCTATTGATAAATAACCATGTGAGAACAAAATAACGTTGTGAAGTGGAAATACATGAATCAACACAATCAGAAGTAAAGATATAGGAAAGATAGTGTTTCGGCATTAAAGCTATATGTTCTGAGATTCCTGAAATCAGGTGCCATTGGAGAATTATGAAAGCAAACAGCAAGAGGCTATGATCGGACAATATAAGAATATAATTATACTGGCAATAGTAACTGTACTGCAAAATTATTAAAAAAAAAACAAAACAAAACCACAAACAGGACCTGGATCATCTATTGCTCTGTTTCTTCACTGAGCAAAAAAGGGAGGAATAAGGATGATCAGTACTCCCCCTTCTCGCAGTGTGTAATTTGCAACAGACCCTCACTGCCTATGCGATACACCCCTGTTCCAAAGGTTGCAAGGGGGGGGTGCAGAGGTCTGCCTGCAGCTTGGGAAACCTGATTGCAATAAGAAGTGTTGTGAAGGGCTGCTCACAGCTCCTTATGCGAGTAGCCATAGGCTAATTCTGTAGACAGTCAGGTGCCACCTTCACATTTATTTTATTAAGGTGTGAACTCCTAGACTAAAGTGGGAGAATACTCAGTGCAAGAACTACTTTAGAAACGTTTAAATGCAGATCTTATTACAGCAACAAAACATAACCGCAGTGTCGGTGATCAGGGTAGCTTGCCACGTACTTACTTATGCACTTGACTCAGCAGTAAAGTATTGGCATGAAGTGCAATGGTCTGTGATACGCAGGTCAGGTTTCTGTTCTCGTGGTCTTTCATTCTACACCTAAATAAACTCATCTATTTCTCCATTTGGCTGAAAAAGCATCTCGGATTTCTAACCTCCTAGATTCATGGCATGTCCTTAGATTTCCAGAAATGTGTTTTGCAAACGTGTTCCGCGTTGTCAAGTGGCCAAAGCGCCACTTCTTTACTTTAAGCATCACGTCTGTCCTGAAGGAAATATGAGCCCGGTTGGTGCAGTATGGGATACACATGCCCTTTTTCAGCAATAGTTGCGAGCACCTGCAAATACTCCACATAGAGTAGATTGTAAGGAGGTTCCAAATTTTATATGGCACTAGCCCAAAGGTTGGAAATAATTTTGACGACTTCATCCATGTAAACAGTTTATTAAGGTAGTTGACAGTACTCGACATGAAGGTTTGAAGAGGAAGAGTTGGGTTTTAATTCTTCTGTGATGAGGAACGTGCTGCCAGGGCATCCCGGGGTCTGGGGACAGCCAGGACCCATCCCGCTGCCCCAGCCAGGGCACGGGGCAGGTGAGGGGGCAGCTGGGGCCAGACTGCTTAGAGGACTGTTAATGACACTAAACACGGGATTTAGCAGTAAGACCCATACTGTCTCAGTTAGTAGGTTCTGAGCCTAAGTACTGGAACCAGCCCGGGGACGTAGCAAAACTGAAAAATGTGAGCCGCAGAACAGAGACGTCGCTTTCTTCGTAATACACGGAAATATAAGCGGATCGTATACACAGCTTGCCTTGAGAAATTTGATGAGACCATTTACCTCCGCTGCTGTGGAAGCAGCGGAGATTTGCCTGGTTTCCAAAATGAGGACTTCGCTAACACCCAGAATTGTGGAATGGGATGCGCAGTGTAACACTTAGCTTTGTGCGTTCACAGTGCAGGTGGCCCTCCATGTACACCTAAATTGGCTACAGTATTAGCAGTATTTTAGTGATTCCCAAATACTGTCTTTTTTCCCAGCACAGGACAACTGTAGTGCCATTAGAGCCCTTTACATAGCTTTAGACTTAAAGAGCAAGAATTTCCCATTAACAGTTACACAACCTGTTATGGCAAGAATGAGTTAGAGAGAGACCTGGGTATCGGCTTAGTCTTACATTATCGTAGAAATCTCTACCTTTTTATTTATATTATTTCTAAATGGTTGGTTTCTGGAACTATAATAAAGAGTTGTTGAGATAATTTCCTCCTCATTCTCTTCCCATTTTTCCAAATGCCTATGCATTCACAGCACTTTTCATCCTATTTCAGTCCAAAAGGCAGCTGATATTTCACAAGATGCTTGAGAATTCTTTCACGCAAAGTCAGTAGGTTTTATATACCACATCTGTCTGGGTTGGCTCCCAGTAATTTTGTAAAGAAGGCCCATTAGTGTAATGTTGTGGGAATGGGCTGCTATTTAACGAAAGAATTTTCTCTTTTCTGGGTGAGCATACCTCTAGATTGGTTTTCTCCTACCATTCGCAGTTAGAAGAGGTCATGTGCTGTAAAATGACTAGCATGCAACATGTGAGTAGGAACCTTCAGTTATGTCTTTTAAAAATCCTGTGTAGGTGAACACCCATAAAGCTTCCTAGCATTGGTGCTTTACTGTTGGTATCTATTTGGTTTGGATGGTAAACTATAGCCTGCTCCGGCAGTGTGTATGCATTTAAAAAAATGTACACATGAGATGTAAGAGAGAACAGGAACCGTTTCATTGCCTTTTAATTACTATTAGGAACAATTACCATTCCTCCAGAAAGTGGGAAAATGAACTGAGTGAAGAGTGCAAAACTGGGTGTAAATTTAGCAAAATTTCTACTCCTGCATTGATTCTTTCATATATACGCATATTTTGAAGTGGAGGTAAACTGTAGCATAGTTGGCTCTCATGTTTATACAGGTTCATTCTAAATTTAACGTTCTTTTTGAGAGGCTTTGTGGTCATAATGTCATATAAATGAGATGTGCATTTAACACAACCCAGTAAGAAGAAGGAATCCTTCATGAAATGGAATGTACATATTCTTCCTGGAAGAATTATGATAATTTCCACAAGTAAGAACATACACTTGCTGGAAACTTGAAATGACCATTAATATTTATTGAAACTCCTTTGAGAATTTGAGAGCTCTTTTCCTATTAAAATTAATAGGCACCCCAGGTTCCTAAAGATCTTGTAAATTCTCAACACATATGGTCAGTGAAAAGCATTAGCGTAAAGAAAAGAGAGATCAAAGAAAGGAGATATAAATTGTGTGTCTTTTTCTTCATTCTTCTAGGACTACCATAGAGGGTTTTTTTTTTTTAATTTAGTGTATTTTTCCATCTTTGAAATCGCAAATTAAAAAGAAACAAGTAGGGACATGACAGGTTCAAAACTTCCAAGAAATCAAAATACAAGAATTTTCCATTTCTTCAAGACTTAAAGACTTGAATCATGACAATGCCGTTCAAGAATGTTGACAGATACGGAAATAAATTCCTCTTTCCTCACTTATGTTACCTTAACACGTGGAAACTTTCCTGTCTTAAATGCTCAGTACAGAATTATTGCCCTAACTCTAAGAATATCGAGAGTTGCAGCCACTTTGCAACCACTGTAACACCAATGACCGAAACTACATGTAAGGTACAGGTGTTCCTAATGGCAGATGAAAGAAGAGAAGTAAAGTTTGCTCTCGGTCCTGTCCTGAATAAACTTGTGCCCTACTCGTACCCTTATTCTTAAAACATGGAAGTGACCATTTAAGATAGGAGTATGTGAATTTGTAACTTAGTTCAAATTGTAGTTATCTATGAATAAATTTTTTTTTTTTTTAATAATTCTTCTGACTGACTAACCACTAAAGCACAAAAATAACTTTTCTGGGTATTTTTTAAAAGTGATATTGCAGGGATTAATCATGTAGTGTGTACTTGGACAGAATTCCTTCTAAAGTCAATGGCACTTGTGCCTAAATGAAGAATGTGGGAACACGCCCAAGAAGAGCATTCTATGCTCAGAAAGCATTTGTCTTTATATTGTGCCAATAGTCCAAATACAAAGTCTGGCACTGCATTTCATGACACGTGCTGCTCCACTGGTTCTGTCTAGAAACAAGCTCTTTTCTGTATAAAATATTTTTACTCTTTCAAGTCAGTATAACAAACAACACGAGGAAAAATAATTTTCTCTGAGAACTCCTTGAATTGAAAATGCTGTAAATTTACAAATTCTGACATATGCCCTTTAAAACTTGTGCATCTACTGTTTTTATTTTCATTATGCATTGCAAGTTATATCCGTGATGTTTAAAAATGTTCTATTCCAGCAAAAATATGGCTTTTAACCAAATAAAAATGTAAAGCCAACTTGCTCTAAAATCCATCTGTTTTTCATTTTCTTATAATCTATAATCAGGAAATCCATTCATACATGACATATAATTTTTACGCTTTCAAGTGGATAGTGGAATGCGATGTTCTGCATACAGTCACATCTAAATTGATAATTGTCCAGGCAGAGTATAATTTTAAAGTATAGGATGAAGGAAGGCTTAATTTGTATATTAGAAGTCTTATACTTTTTTTTTTTTCTTTTTTTTTTTGCCTCTGAATGTAAATGAGGCCATTCTCTTCGGTGGATTTATCTGAAGGTGGGACAGCTGCCTCAGAGCAGGCCACAGCTTTCTGAGTAAAGAGGATACGGTTTAAAGAGCTGGTTTAAATGCAGACTCTTCTTAACTGTAAACCGCACGCATGCATTCATCATTGATTTTCAAATGATGGGTTTCTGTATCATTGGTTTAAGGTCCACAGTCTTACATTCCTGAATCCACATTATACCAAAAGAATAACAATTTGGTGGCTGGAAAGAGGAACAGTTATTATATGGCTCCAAAATGCTAGCTGGCATAATATGCCATGAACAGCAGAAATCTGCTGGTAGAGAGAAGATTGCAGTAGTCCTTAAAAATAATTTGGTGTTCTAAAAATATAAATGTAAGAAACATTATCACTGTTGAAAATAGTTTACATCAGTAGGTAAATAATACAAAGGTCAGACTAAATTTTCTGAAGAGTAACGTTCTATACAGATGCATTCTTTCTCTTGAATTTTAATAGTAAATTGTATTAAGTAAATCTTACATAGAAAATGGGAGTTCTTTCTTGTAAGGCTTTCTATTCTCCAAAAATCACAACTATGGAAACAAACGTTTAGATTACAGTTCATGCTGTTTCGTTAAATATCTTAGGTTGTATATTGCGGAACTAGCAAAAAAAAATACACTGCTTCTTCAGATAGCTTCATTTTCACTCTCTGAACAAATGCTTGTCATACAGCAGATTTCACAAGGCAGTTTTACTTCCTGTTGGTAAAATAGATCCTGTGTGAAACCAGCAGCAGAGAAACTCTACTTTTGCTTCAGTTTCTTCTGTTGATCACTTCTCTACAACGTTAGTTTTTCAGTATTCAATTTGTAAAAGATCAACTTTTAAAAGGCACTATAGTTTCTAAAAGAAAATATTGTTGTATATTCAAAAGGCCTCTTCTCGTTTCACCGCCTCTAGTAACGCATAGCATTAATTAGAGCATAATATGTAGCAAATCCATGTTGAGAGCAATTGTTTATTTCAAAAAAAATAGCCTACTGACACAAAATGGAAAATTCTTGACAGTGTTCTGCTATTTTAGCTTGATAAGTGTAAAATGCAGTTTTTTTTCATTAACTCATTTTATCTCACTAACTGTAAGATATTATTAAGGAAACAAACAACAAGATTAACTATGAAAAATATTTTAATACAAAATCTCTGAAGTGCTCTGAGTGCTTCTCAGTTTTAATCTTAATTCCTTTTTGCAAGGCTTGGGAGAACGTGATACTAAAAAGCATGGGAATACACAAGCCAGGCCAGACCTGTGACTAAAGGTACCTCACAAATATGGAAGTCAAGCATTTTGTAACATTCTTCCTAAGCCTAGTGTTCACAGTTCAGGGTCTTCCAGACCTTGAAGTGGTGTTTTTGTATTTAGTAGCCTTTGACAGTTGTTTGGGTTTTTCTATTCCCATGGGTTTGCTGATCTGATAAATACAATTAACTGATGTGCTTGCAGATTAAAGACATGATATAATGTTAGTCATGCTTGGACACACTTCATTATCCTTACTGTCATTTTTATGCTCATCTCATAGACTTTATCAAATTTAGTTCCATAATCTATTTATGTCCTTTAGGGCTGTAAGCCCCATTTGACGTGTGAAAAAAGTGAGATACGGAGTTCTTCACTGTCTTTGGGACTACAAAGGAAATTTGAAGGCCCAGGGCTTCTAACTCACAGGGCTCTGCCATACGCGCTACCTCATTTTCCCACACTATTTCTAGGATGTCTGTCGCAGCTTGTGAGCTGTGAACTAAAGGCGAGCACAGAACAGAAAGTCTCCCCTAGCATTTGTTTTCTTGGTATTGATCCATGAAAGTTTTCTCTTTCTGTACCAGTTTTCCTGCTATTCCCTCACTATGACTGGGCAGTTTCTGTATCTCTCTTGAGCCTATGCAGACAGAATTTCAAGGCTACACTAAAAAGTCATCTCTTTCCCCAGACTTTGTGTGGGTAAGACGTGAACTTAGGTGGACGAAATAGGAAGGTCTCATTTTTGGTGGAATGTTAGGTCGGTAACCTTACGGATATACAGTTGTCAGTACTATGTGGCGAGAGACGGAAGCCCTTTTCTGAAAAAGGCAAATGAAGCATTTGCCTGTCAGAATCATTCCTGGGGCCTGCCGAAAGCAGCTGAGAAATGAAGATGAAAGATACTGTGGTATTTTCCAAATAAGGCTATGATCTTGTTCCCATTGACTTTAGTGTTGACAGAATCGGGTCCAAAAAGCGTGGTGAAAGAGAGCCAAAAACATTTAAGAATCTTCCTATTCCCCCCTGCCCCCCTGGCCTGTTCTGGAAATTATAGCCTTGCTATACTCATCCTTTGTTTAAAAACAAAACAAAATCATGACCTGGAAAGGGCCGAGTCAGGCATGGCAGAATCCTCAGTAGTTCTCGAGAAAACACAGCATAGCTTTGACATTCTTTTTAAGCCATGAGATTGTCTGGCTTTCTTGATTCTCTTGTAAGGCAAACGTTAGATCTTGGCTGCTTTGAGTGCACAGTACTCATATATATACCATACTCATATATACCATGGTACTGTAAACAGAGTCGTATAATCAAGTTTAGTTTCAGCACACCATGGAGATGTCGGCTGCCATGAGAGAAAGCATTTTAAGACCAGTTGTTCCAAATACGGCATGTGTTGTATTTGCCTATAAAAATACATTACGTGGCACAGGTCTTTACCTTGAACTTTTTTATTTGACATTTTTAGTGTTCAGTCTTAAGAAATACTTTAGAGTTTATAATCACTCTCTCTCTCTCTCTTTTTCTTTTCTTTTTTTCTTTTCTTTTTAACCTAAATAGGAAACGGATATGGCAACCCCCGCAACTCACCAGGTCTGCTGGTCTCACCTGGCAACTTGAACAAGAATATGCAAGCAAAATCTCCACCTCCGATGAATTTGGGAATGAACAACCGTAAACCAGATCTCCGCGTGCTTATTCCACCTGGCAGCAAGAATACAATGCCATCAGTGGTAATGCATTTTCAAAGCTTTTTTTATCTCCTCCAGATAAGAGTTATTTAGGAATTTCAAGGCCTGCTCAAACAACTAATATCAGCAGAATAACATTCCACATTCTTGCTTGTTTGGTCTTTCTGTCTAACCTTAAGCTTTGACATCTAGCTGAGGATGTAGGCAGAGCCTGTTCGATTGCTTTTATGAAGTCATATTTACTTCCTCCCTTTTTTCTGTTGAGCTGCAAAATAGGAACTGTGTCCTGCACAGTCTAAACTTCTGCACTCTCTTTCCTTGTAACTGGAAGAGCCTTTCCTGGATTTGTTATAAAGGCTGAAATTAACCCTGAGTATCCCTAACCTACTATGTTTTTCTTAAATATATAGCCACACGGACTCTCAGCAGATGACAGATTAACTAGAAATAAATTAATTTGAACTCTATCACTCTGTGCTCCAAAGGCCAAATTTTTTAATGATAAGAGGTAGTAAATATATAAAGCAGGATAAAAAGGAGCATGAAACTGCTGTTATCTCCTGCCAGGATTACCAAAATTTAGGCAGGCTATTATGCTAGAAGGTTGAATCTTGAAAGTGTCATGTGCGTATCTTGTAGTTCCTTTCAAAAGTCGGTTAGTGGTTGCAAGTAAATCTTTCATGAGTGATTTAACTTTGAAAGTGAGCTTAATTTAAAAAGGGTCTTGACGGTGAATTTAAGTGACACTATAAGCATATTTTTCATTATGTAACAGACACTATTAAAACAACTTCCAAGTTGGCTACTTCAGCTTGATGCATCATAAATTAACTTTGAACATCGAACTAAAACCCTCCATAAATGTGATGCTGCCTTCTGAGAGGATAAGTAGCAAATACAGGGCAACGCTCAAAGTCAACCAAAGCAGTGACAAGCTGTCTGCATCAAATGATTTATT
>VZTL01013637.1:0-23180 GCA_013400535.1 Scopus umbretta
CACACACACACACACAGAGTACACATAGGTATACGTATACATATACGTATATGTGTGAGTATATGTATTTTCCATTAATGAGCTTTCATCCTGATCAGCCAAAGTGGGGATCAGGTTGTTAGTCCTGTTCGTGTTTGTGAGTCTTTTTTGTTTCTGTGTTGATTACAGTGACTGGCCATATATATATAATACGTATATAATTTTATGTAGGTGTATACATACACACTTAAAGTGTAGTGTGTAAGTGTGCCCACTAGGGTTACATGCTCAGCTTTGCTACTCGCTTGATTTGCAAACATAAAGTTGCAGCAGACTTGCAGCTATCAGGCTACCAGATTTGGCAACACTTAAAAAAAACCAAACAAACAGGATTTAGGAAAAAGTGGAGATTTTAGACTTTTGTTATCATCCATCAGTGAACATCAGTCTGTTCCAGCACAATGGGACTTGTGGTCTTGAAAATCCACATTTCTCCTTTTCATTTGTTCACAGATTAGGACAGTGCCTGGTCAGCAATATTCAGAACTTTGTAGCTCTGGCTCATGATTGTGCTTCCAAACTCACTCAGAGTAACTAAATTTGTAGACGGTATTTGCCTAGGCAAAAATAAGTGAGTGTTTTCTTTGCTTAAACCTGACTAACCAGGAACTTAGAAAAAACAGCCCTTCAAAGTTTGAGTCTGGCAGTACAAATATCTTGTTCAGCCTAACAGTTGAGTCTGCTAAAAGTCAATTGTCTCCCACTGAAGTGGGTGGGGAAATTGTGATTAGAATTTGGGAGCTGGACTGTTGACAACCACTGAAATAAAAAGCCTCCAGGTTACATGAGATGCATCCACATGTGGTCAGTATTAGTCTGGAATTCACTGAATTTTACTTTAAAGGATCTGAACTCAGTCACTGAAGTCTCAAGCATAGGATATTAACATGGTAAATGATTTTACTAACATAATGGTTTGTGTACCTGAGACAAGGAATTGGAACGTGAATTTTATTGAATTTCAATTCAAGAATGTGAGTTTTCCCCTCTTTGGTCTGTATAACTCTGTGTGAACTTAATAGTGAAATCTCTTTCCTGACTATGACTTGGCTTCCTTGATTAGTCGTTCCCTAGTGTGTTATTACAAAGTCACTCAAGCTGTTGTCATTGACTTATTGGTATAAGAGAGGTTTAAATAATGGAAAACATCAAAAGCTTTGCTTAAAGAAAAAAAAAAAAAAAACAAACAAGGAGGAGTGGGAAGACAGCTCAGAAGTCATGGCAAAAGTTTACCAACTGAGGTATTAATAACCTCATAGTCAGGATAATCTAGTTTTTAATTTCAAATGTGAAACAATTATATCCTCCTAGAAGAGGGCTATTATCATTATATGCTGACTAGTAAAATCTAGAATACATAGTTTCTCTGTAGAGAAACTTCATACTTTGTTTATTTTATGGGATTATCAGTCTCATGATGAGTTGTTGTTGTTATTGTTGTCCATGATTAAAAAAGAGCTATCTTCACCAGAAAGTACGTAGTGACTCTGGAGAGAAGAATGCCATAGTAAATAGCTTTTTTTCTAAATTGTTCTTAAAGATGTAAAGCAACTAGTTTTCAAATCAATGTAAAAATTCTTTGCCTCCTTTTCCAACATTTGGGGATTTCTACACTGTTATTCATCTGTATTAGGACATAACATTATCCTGTTAGCAGAGAGCAGGAGGGGATTTATCTGCATTCATCAAAAATGAAGAGAATGTCATCACTGTAGTATCATCACATCTATCTACTGCCCAAAGGAAGGGTATGGTCAATGAGGAAAACTTTGATTAGTAACATAATGTATATTTCTACAGTTTATTCTTTCATAAAGTCTTAAAATATTTAATAGTTTTTCCAAATTAGATCATTTGCTCATTAAATCATTTTTTTCTATTTTCAGTGAAATCAAAGCTCTCTGAGACAGGGACAAGCATATCAAGACTATACAGCAATTTTAAGAAGGAAGTGGGGAATTCAATACCTATTTCTCTTGGTAAGTGAAATTTCAATTTCTGTTCCCCCAGGCACTGCAACAAGTAATGTCAGAGACAGTAGTGATAACTTATTATGACCCTCAGAGTAGATTTTATATTTTCTGGGTTCATTAAGCTTTTAACTGAAGTCTTCTATGTTAAAAACAGCTGCAGACAGAGAAGTAAGGCTCAAACCTCCCAGGACTACGTGGTCTGGAAGACAGCATGGAGCTAGACAATTTTTTGTGTTTGAAATTCAGTGTACACACTGGAATAGAATAACTTAATATGTGAGGAAGTTTTAGAGTATCTCTGTGTATCCTGGGAAGAAGCAGAAGTAAAAAGTGCTATTTTTAGGCTAGAAAGCTTAGTATGAAGGTTCTCTTTGAGAGGTTACTTGTATGTGGTATTGTTCCTGCACGTATCACACCTTTTGTAAAAAAGGGAAAGAGAGAAAGAAGAAAAGAAGGAAGGGAGGAAGAGAGAGAGGAAGGAAGGAGAGAAGAAAGTGAGGAATAAACAAAGGGAGGGAGACAAGGAGAAGAGAGGAAGGGAGCAGAAAGGATAGGAGAGAAGGAAATAAATTATTTAATTGTATCAGTAGTTTTCTGTCTCTCAGGGATTTCAGATTGAAGCTATCAATCAGTTTTTCTGGTTAACAAATTTAAACCAACCAAAACTCAATTATTAAAATTCTGTGTCTTCTTTTTTGAGAGAGGTTTGTACACATTGGAAGAGAAGTCTGGAACAAGAGGTGGCCAAGAATCTGCAGCTGTAGAGAAACCAAGTTCTGCTGCTTCTGTGTTTCCCACCTTCACTATGCACACTAGTCCTCCAAGTTTCCCAGTAGTTGTATCAGTCCTAGGAGTGCTGTAAATGATAATTCAATATAGAAGTTAATGCTGTGAATGCGAACACCAGTTTGGTCTGGAAAGCCTTTGTTATCAGAAGATTATGGAACTTAAGTTGTAATTGTGTTCTACTTTTGGTCTCTATGACTGCACCAAGTCATAACAGGAGGTGATCTCGATTCACTTTCTATGTTCCTACTCTGCAGAAGGAGGTTCTCAGGAGAGGAGAACAAGAGCTGTTATGACTCTGACCTCAACACATGATGGAGCAGTGGTATGGCTGTGGTATACATCTGTAGCTGGGAAAGGGCAAGCACTCCCCGATGTATATAGTCTAGAGTCTTGCCTCTGTATGATAAACTCATCTGCAGAGAAGTAGATTTGGAAGATTAGACAAACTCACTGGTCTTTTCTATTTTTATCACATTACTGTTTTCTTTCTCTGTGCATCTCCTCACCCTGTCTGTTATGGCAGGAAAGGTTTGATCCTCTTGTAGTCATTCTCATGCAAATATAACTCTACAAAAATGGCTTTATGTTTGCACTTACTGTTACTCCACTCAAGATTTACGAGAAAAATAAATGTTTTTATTGTAATTGATAATATGCAAAGTGATTTAGCTATATTGCTCATAATTGCTCATAAATTTACCATTTTATCCCTCATTATGGAGAAATACTACTGTCTGCACAAAATTCTGTGGGGTGTTACTTAGTCCAATAAATGTGAACCGCTTATCTTTTCTGACAATTTGTTAATCTACATCAGTTTGTAAGATAACTAACTTGGCTCTGATCTAGAAATCTTCTAATTCCTCCATTCAAAAACATTGAATTAAAAATAAGCTTATATTCCTAAATTTAATTAAACCTTATAATTGATTTATGCAAAACAATGACCACACTGATGAATTCTGAATACCACTAATTAATATCTTATAATTTCTGAGAAGCAGCTGATATTGGGCATAGGAGTCAAGGTTTTGGTAAAGAAGACGGTCTGCAGGGGTGGCCTCTATGGGAGGAACCAGGGCTGCCCCATGCCTGACACAGCTGCTTCCAGCTGGCTCCAACGGACCCACAACTGGGCAGAGCTGAGCCCCTTAGCCAAGATGGCAGCACCCTGTGGAAAATGTATTTGAGAAAGGATAGAAATGATGGACAGAGAGAAGAGGAGGGTAAAAAAGGAGTGACCAACTGAGAAACAGCAGAGGAACACCAAGGCCAGAGAAGAAGAAGGAGGGGGAGGAGTTGCAGCTCAGTGGGCATCTGGATGCTGCTCTGCCTAACCCACCACACAGTTACAAGTTTCTGATTTTTCTTACAATTCTGCTGCAAGATTGGTAGGATTTGTGGTACATCAGGAAGTTTAAATCAGCAATGCTTGCAAGTCTATTCACTTGTTTACATTAAAATGGTAATGTGTCCATCAGAAAGTGGGGAATCTGTCTAGTGTCTGCTGTTTGCCACTTTCTGTGAATTATATTGATACTCAGGGCGTAATGAGAATTTTAAACATAAAGTCATGTAATCTGTTATGAAATTTTCAAGTGACCGCAAAAAAAATATTTTTCTGATGTCAGCTAGAATTAAAGAAAGCATGATGCTAGCTATCTGTGAGACCTCAGACTTTTTCTTAATTAGGAATCCAGGCATCAAAAAATATTTGGAGAAGTATCTTTATAAAATATGGTTTCTTAAAAACTGCCCAAATACTGTCAGAAATCACAACATGGTAGATTAATTAAAAGAAAATATATAGGGGAAAAAATACTGCTATCACCCTATATCCTTCTTTGTGACCCTAGTTTAAGAATATTCAAGTGTAAAATTTTTAGCTTGACCTCTGTGCTTCCTAGATCATCATAAGTTCAGGAAGCTCTGTACTCTGAGTTACTAGCCATCTCTATCCATCTCTATCCAATGACATATATGATGTATATGATATATATCCATTAGGCCATGCTCACAGTCCACTTTTTTAAAATCTCTGTGTCTGCTTATATCAGTCATTATCTTTATTTTCAACATTCAGAATTCAATGAGGAGCCTGCAGCAATGGTTTCTTTACTATAACCTATGTTTCAGTGTATAGCATACAGCAAAACATAAGTGATATTTTTAGCTCAACACCTTCCTTTTCAGTCAGCCTTACCTTTTATAACTGGCCTCATCTAGTAGACTGGACACAAAAAACATATTTTTTTCAGAAATATGTCTAAAGTGGTGATGACTCTCTCGCCATAATGACCCAACAAATGTTAACAGAAAAACAAACGCGTTTCTTTCTATTATTATTTGTGCAAGATATCAATTTGCATTTGTAATAGTCCACAGTCCAGAACCTCAAGGCCTTAGCAAGAAATTACTTTTTAAAATCAGATTAACATAGCTATTCAAAAGCTACATATGTTGCAGAAGTACTGAGTGCTACCTTGACCTTCATGGCTTTACTGTTGCTCCTATCTGTTACTCTCTGCTGTTTGTATTCATTTAAAAGAATCAAAATAATACTTTTGTGGCTACTATGGAAGAAGGAAAAGAAAATTAACTTTAAGTAGAATGACATTTTCACTTTTCAGTCAAATGAAACAATCCTCTATTTTTGTCTCAGTCTCTTTGTCTGGACATTTATCAGTGGTGAGAGATGTTGACAGAGAGTTAAAACTATGTGTAACCATGGTGATAGCACAAATCCAGATCCATTTATAAAGTCTTACAAACTGTTACTTTCTACCAGAAAAAATAAAAATAAAAATAAATAATTGCTATTGTTAAATATTTTTGAATTGGTAGGCTCACAAACTTAAATTTGAAATCACATGGCTTGCAGCGTCTCTCTGCAATTTGGTTTTGTAAAACTTGTAGCTCATTGTTTGATGTTGTTGTAACCAGCATTATAATTCTGATTCTGTGGCAGATAGGCCCAGCAGCAGTGCACAGTAAATTTGTATATGAGTAAGATGGGAGAAAAAGTAGACATGCATCTGTTATTCTTCTAATGGACAGAAAGTGGATATAAAATATATGTATGCATATGTATATGCATATGAATGTAAGTACTAAACTTGTAAACTGATGAGCATCTGAACTTCTGAATCACACTTCAGTCAATATAGAAATGCAAAGAGTTTTTTTTCTTAAAAAAAGGAAACAAAACATACAAAAACAAAGCAAAACCTCTCAGAATCAAAAACTTTCAGAGTGCTAGGCAAAAGGAGAGAGAAAATAGAACAAAATAAAAGGAAACTATTAAGAGTATCAAATAAGTACAACTGACATGTCCAAACTATTAAAATACCCATGTTTTTCTTTGATATGGCCTATCATTGTATTAGTCAAGGCATTCCTTTATACATGCTGGGTTTTTTTCTTTCTCATGTTCTTAGTTCAGTGTATTCAGCATATCAAAAAGAAAAAAAAAAGAAAGAAAAAAGCATCAAACTGTACATTATTTTATGTTTGGCTGTAGGAAAACTAGTAATATATTAGATTCTTATTAATTAAAACATGTAAATATGAAGGACATGGAAATACATGTTAGAGGAATTGTGCTGGTTGCTCTTGCAACCACTAGAATTCTTTCTTGGATTTATATGTGCAGGCTCAATCTTTTTTATTAGTAGGCTGCTTTTCTTAAAGGTTGTTTATTAATAAGGTTCTTTATTAATATTAATATCCACAGACTCTTGCTATCGAAGTCAAGGCAGCTAGAATGGTACTTAAACATCTTCAAGGACACATGAGGTCTCAGGCAGAATTAAGAAAGTTGTGCTTTGCCTGGTGTTCAGTCTGGTGCTTTTTACACAAAAATGCCCATTTTTCTAGTCTTTGTAAATTCAGCTCATAAGGAGCAAGGAAGCCATGGTCAATTTACTAAGTGGGCACGCAAAATAGACATGGGTATAAGAGAAGAATGGTATTGCAAAGACTGAATTTTCTTCTTCATCTTGTGCCAGACAATTTGTTGGCCTGTTTGTGTACCATTTGCTATGTGTGCACCACATATGATGCTGCCCACTAAGTCAAGTGGATATTGAGAGAGGTGTTTTTTTTTAAAAAAATACCTCAGTAAATTCATCTGGAATAAGCTCCTGGGAAGAGGATAGAGGAATACAAGGGGCATAGATTGAGCAAATATATAGAGTCTGTAGCATCAATAGATCTTGTGAGACTCCAGTAAACAGGATAGAAAATAGATACAGTAAGGAAAAGAGAATGGGCAGAATGTGTGGAGTTTTCTGCAAGCCAAGAAAAATATAATTGTTGTTAGACTTGCTAGAAGCAAGATCAGAGGGAAAATCAACATTGCAAGTATGCAATTGTCAAAGGGGAGACTTGTTTTCAGATTTTTACTTCCAGTCTGCCTCACTTACCAGATCTGAATTTTCCTGTTTGAAAGGTTACTTTCCTCTTATTTGCTTTCTGTGACGTGTGGCGTTAGATATCTTCTGAATGTTTCAGCTGTACTTGTTTATGGGGAAAATAAAAAGAAAAGAAAAAGTGCTTTATCTGTAATTTCTCGAAAACTTGAGATCCTATTCAACATCAAACAGCTGGACAGTCAACTCCTGTGGTTCACCTGTGAGTTTGAGCACCAAATCTATTTTCGGCTTTCAACATATATGCCCCAAAAAGAGACATGCTATTAGAAAACATGAATGAAACAATTTGACCCAGCTCTACAAATGACAGTACATTTCCTTCACTGCAAATATTCTTCAATGCTCAATTGACATTTTCCATGATTGAGTAGTTCTTAAAGTCACAATAATGACTAGATCAGGTCAGCTCAAAGGTCCATCTCTCCAGTGTTGTGCCCCCAGCAGTGTCCAATAGAAGAAGTGGAATCAAACCTGCTTAATTTTTATTATTTAGTTGTTGTAGTTTAACCGCGATCGGCAACCAAGCNGTCCTTGACTAGACTAAACACTACTGAGCAACAACGAAAACATCAGGGTGTTATCAGCATTGTTCTCATCCTAAGTCCAAAACACAGCACTATAGCAGCTACTAGGAAGAAAATGAACTCTGAATTAAGCTAAAACCAGGACATTAGTGGGCAGGTTCTACTGTTCACAGAGGCAGGAACTTCTGGAGCTGTTTCTTGAGGTAATGCTAATCTCTTCTCAAATAAATATTTAAAACAATATCCTGAAGCACCCTTGGCTCTGGGATGATGACCAGAAGACCCTTGCACGCATGTATTGCGCATTTACTGGGGAGCAGTCCGTTCTTGATCCATGTCCTCTCATTAGGTTATTACCATCACCCACCTAATTGCTAGACATCCTTGACATCTATCTTGGTCATCTCTGATCCATGAGGAAGCACTAAGAAGAGGAAACATGGCAGGGGATCCTGGTAACTCTGGAGCCTGTTTCTATTCCTTTCTTGGGTAGACATCTATATCCATCCTCTGGGTAGAGGTATTGTTGTGCAGCTTTAAAAAGCTTCCGGAAGCAGTGGTCACTGACAAGAGTGCTTTCTCTGCCAGCACCTTGTTTTTACAGCTCTGGCCCTTTGGCCCTTCCTTCGTCCTCCTCTTTTTATTTTATTTTTTTTTTTCCTTCTGTGATTATTTTGTCATTAGTCTTCCCAGAGGGTGAAAACACATGAATCATTTTAATTCCTGTTCCCTAACTGGTAAGAACAATAGAACAGTGGCCAAAGGAAAATGCTTGCAGTAGTACCTCTCCAGGATACTCTCCCAGACTCCAACACCCTGTCCAGGAGTTATCAAATAAGACATGTTACCTTCTAACTTAGAAGTTGAATAATAAAAAAAACCCAACCAACCAACCAACAAAATATAGTCAATTCCTCACCCTTGAATTTGTTCATTAACTTTTGAAAACATTTAAACATTCATTATCTGTAAAATCTTGCAGTGGGAGGTCCATTATTGCGACAGGAAAATTGACCAAATGGTACCCTCCCTTCAGATTCTCCAGTTACCACCGGTGAACTGCGCAGTTTAACACTTCATCCTGCATTCTCTATTTGATTTGAATCAATTGACAGGTACTGTTTGGGGGGGAACCCTCCCACTATCAGTCAAAGAAATTAGAACTTCAGCAAATGCATATGGAGTCCCCAGGGAACTCCAACAGAATCAGAAAATTCTCTAAAAATATGTAAAGTACTTCTTTTTGATTCTTTAAGAATTGTGGAAGCTCTATTAATTAAAGACATGCTTATGGCTCTTACACACTTCTGTCTAGCAAAACTTACATCATTAAGAAATCAATGCAGTAGGTTATAAAAATACACTATCTTTTATTAATAAAGGATGAAAATTTATATTTATAATTACTTTTTTTCCTCCACAGATAGGAGATAGTATGATAAGACAGCATTCCCCTACTAAAATACATGCCCTGAGGTACAGTTTGCTTAAACCATATTCTTGGCCTCATACTAGCATAGTGATCAGTATTTTGTTGTTCTTGTTATGTCATGCATTATTCTTTTTGATTTCTTTTAATAGATAAAACAGTCTTGTATGCTGTGAAGACTGTGAAGTTTTTCCTGAATTTATTATCTGGGTGGACTTTTTGTTCACAGTCATAAAATCCCCATGGAAACAAAGTTAGCTGACGATAGAGTCCTCAGGAAGAAAAAAAAAAAAAAAAAAGAGTGGGGAGAGTAATATCTAAACTACATATGATATAAAGGGAAAAAATTAAAATGTGAAAAAAAGGTTAGTCAGGACTATTTCCACAATATTTTTTTCATTAAATTTACCATGATCCTCCATCCATTTCACTCTTGTTCTTTCATTCATAGTTAGAACCTTAAATATGCAGAGAATAGAAAACTATTAGACAAGATATCAGCAAAAATGCCCATCAATTGTCAGATATGAAGTGCAAGGCAATCATTGTGTTGGCTACAGAGAAGCTGACGAAATAAACAGAATATGTAACATGATGTCTCTTTCATCTGTAAAAATATCAGCTCAGAGGTTATGCTTCATTAGCTTCAAATGTAGCATGCATAATAAAGGAAGAAGGCACAACATTCCTTTGATTCACTGTGTGAAAGCTTATCATTCCCTCTTTCAAGTGACGCTTTATTAAATAAGGTAAATAATAGAAAATATTCAGAGTAGATCCAAATCATAATCTGACACTAACTGCCTGATTACAAAGTAAATATGACAGCTCTGCACCTCCATTTTGTGTGATTCAAAAGTAAATGGGATAAGGTGTATGGAGCTCCCTGCAGTGTGCTCACTCAAACATTTTCCCCTTAAAAACATTAAATGAATGAGAAAAAAATGTTTAAAAAAATTACCTTGGTGCAAGACACAAGGAATCTTCACTTCCTTCTGATTAGATGCAAGGAAACAAATATCTACAGAAGCTCACCAGTTTTTACAAACCCTTTGCAATGTCATAACATATATGCCACTCCAGGGAGGTGGTAGTAAGCCATTTTCATAACCTTTATAAATTGCTATGCGTTTACCCAAATTTCAGTTGATTAAATGTGCCAAATACTGTAAAAAATAACTGCTAGTTCAGATTGCTTTTGATCCATGCCCATTCTTCGGCATAGGTGAAAATTAATTGGAGATTTCTGTATCTAGGTAAGTAGAAATAATAGTGTTTCATCAGCTTTTCTTTAAAGTCTGTATCATGATTCTCTTTAGCAGGGCATAGTCATGAACAGGACCAAAAGACAATTGTGAACTGTAAAAATTTCTTTGGATCACTGTTTAGTCATCACTATTCCTCCAAGGTAAGAGGTTGGGAATTCCCAAATTATAATAATAAATGCTGCTGTCAGGAAAAAAAAGGAAAAAAAAAAAAACCACAAAACCCCAAACCAAACCAACCAACCAACCAACCAAAACCCAAAAAAACAAACCACCCTCCCACAACCCTCCCAAAAAGCACTAGCTATTCTCATCCTTTTTCTTTGTATAAAACCATCCACTTCCTTCACCATGGAAATATGCAATATGAGTTTAAAATCTCAAGGAGATATCAAAGGAGGTTTTGAAAACAGGAATTGGATAATACAATATTTTGAATGTTTCTTGAATAAGAAGCACTATAGGGCAACCTCTGTGTCCTTGCAAGTGAAGTTTTTTCAATTAATAAAGGAAAACTGATGTTTAGGTGCATAAAAAGGAAAAAAAAATACACCTTAGATATTTTTTCTTGAAATATTGGAAAATGAAAGATTGAGAAAATGAAAATTTAAACTTTCCCTTTTTAGAAAATACTATAGAAAAAGGAAAAGTTAAACTCTGTACCTTTAATTCCGATTAGTTGAAAATGTTTAAACATGGCAAATGACATTTTACTGTTCATTTTCTTACTTTTTTCAAAATATTTCCATACATAAAACTTGAAATTCAATAAAGAAGGAAAAAAAGAGTGATAAAATATATATTTAAAAAAAGCTTAAACAAATAAACTGTGGACACTGGTCATTTCACTGTATTTATTAAAAAAATAAGGGAAATGAAAAAATGAGAAATAAAAAGGAAATTTTCAAATCTGAAGAAAATAACATTTTTGGAAAAGGATAAACGTGACATGTTCCCTCATATGAAAGCACATTGCTCTTTCCAACACTATGAATTAGAAACAACTTCAACATAATTCATGTTGCAACCAGCTCTTCTCAGCAGGTGTATAAATAATTACAAATAAAGAGAAATATGGCCATTCAAAGTCAATATGAAGAAAATTTGACAGCTCTATTAATGAAAACAGTTTGATTTTCTGTTTTTTTTTTAAAGTGTGTTTTGTACAGAATACTGTCAGCCCATTTTGTTTGTGGAGATTATAAGTTATAATCTTTTCAGTGAAATATTTAAAGAACTGTGAATTCATGTGTGAGTTAAGCAAACATAATGATATTATGGGTTATCATGACAATGCTGCTACGACCACAATAGGAGCAGATCACCTTTGGAGATCTGTGTAGGTGCCAGCATCTGTCCATATGGGGCTTATTCCAGAATCAGGACTGAGTTGGTTTTCTTCTTCAGCTGCTAAAAGATACTATCTAGTGCTTACTCCAGTTGCACATTATTTGGATGACTTTTTTCTTTTCCCCAAAGGCTAATTCAAAAGTTTCATGTAAAGCATTTATTAAAGTGCCTATTTAAGATTTGAAATGTGCTCCTAAAAACGTGCATATGATCCGACAGGGAATAAATAAACTGTAATATGACTGATCTGACCAGTTGTTATCAATCTGCATAAATATCACTTGTTGAATAATAAATGCACAAGAATAATTATTACAGATAGGGGTATCTAATGCAAACATCATTAGTAGAACATATAAACAAAAGAGTTAATTTTTCACAGCCAAAATGTAAAAAAAAAAAGACTGAACAACTAATACACAGAGAGGGAAAACTGAATGTATCTCATGAGCAGAACAAGATGCTAAATGTAATAACATTCCTTTTAAAAAACTTACTTGGCTCTAGTTTGAATACTTTAGACATTTCTAGCTGGTCCTACATAAGAGAGGGATTACAGTTTTCTAAAGAGAGTAACACCACTCAAAGACTGAAAAGAATTACTTTTTATTGTGGATTTTGTTTAGTGTTTCATTATCTGAGCACAATATCACTGTTTGACGTAATAAGCAGCAGTTAGGCCCAGTTGTCCTAAAGCTTTAGTCTGCTAGGTAAGGTTTTGATATATGATCATCACGTTCTGCCTTACAATATGACATTATGAAAAATCAGCTTTCTAGGCTTGAAACTACATTTTATTTTCCTCTATAAAATATATCATTTCATAAACTCCAGAAAACTCTGCTACTATCATTCCATTCAACCTCAGGGAAAAGTATTTGCTCTAGGCAGCCACTGAATATCTGAGCAACCGGAGAAAGGTATAATGAAATATTTGCAATGCTATTCTACCTGTTTTTCTATCATGCTAAATTTGAATTAACAATAAGCATCAAATGAGACAATACCAACAAGTATTTTAATATCTCACATCTTGAAAATATAATGAATGTTCCTTGGATATTATTTTAGGTAAATAATGGATCCTATTGAATATTTAGGCCTCCATTTTTATTTATATGAGGTTGAAATAGGATAAGAACTATCAGCAGGGCTTTCAGAAGGATGCAAATTGCCTACCACCTGAAAACCAATTGTGCTGCCTGAACTATATTAGTGTAGCAGGGAGGCATGGCTGAACTCCAGTCAGTCTTTGCATAGTGTTCTGTGTAGTGATTTACATGCATGCTGAGGAAGCACAAAAATGCCACCAGTTAACTCATTTATTTTACAACACAGGTAAAATTTTATTTCCTTCTTTTGTTCAGGTATAAACAACTTCTATTTCTGTTGTAAGTGCAGCAATTAATATGATTTCATGGTTTACTACATTGCCTTTACGAAATACCTGTGAAGAGGGGAAGGCAGTAAGATATTTAGCTGACTCTCTCTAACTCTGATGTCACCACATATCCATTACCATTGGTTCAAATTTACAAGAGAAGCTGTTTAATCATTGGTTAAAAATGTATGTAAACAGTTCACAAATATGAATTACTGTTGAGTTCAATATGAATTTGCCCTATTCTGATATGCAAAGTCCTTAACATGAAAAAGATCATTCATTTTTGTTGAGCTATTCAGAATAAAGGCCAGGGGAAAGCAGAACACAAACTGCTGTATTCCTTTTCCAAATTAAATCTTTCAAGATGTGTTCTGTATTTTGCTCCTTAGACATCTCCGGATATTACTGAAATAAATTAATTAACTTTGTTTTGAGTTCATATGATAGAGGCTTTATCCTTTGAAAGAATGTTCATTTTTTCTGGTCACCACAAACAGTAGCAAGGTATTTGAATTATGGTGTTTTCACATTGTTTTTGACACATCCTATGAAAAACATGCTAGTACTTTGAGACTATGAAATCCACGTATATGAATAATGATATTCATAGTACTATTTACAATCAGCAGTCAGACCTGGGAAGATGAAAATTATTCTGAATTATACTATATGATTTATATATGCTAAGGAGGAGAAAGGTTTTCTTGGAGTGCAGCAAGGGGAGTGTACTCTCTACACTTCTCACCCCATCAAGCTTGAAATCTAATTGGAATTCTGAGCGCAACATTCTCCTTGTTCTGCGTCTTCCAGACTGATAAACACAGGAATTTTATCATTCAGTTCCTTCAGATTTGGAGCTGTGTTCCAATTTCTGTACTGCTGCCTTTTGTTGTGATGTTCCAGGTTACCTGTGGTGGTCAAATAATTTTACAAAAATAGCTAAATGATCATCCAGACTGGTTGATATCAACCAGAAGTGCTAAGTCAAAGCCTGGAGAGAAATGCAATGTGTTGCATGGCTGAGTCCACAGCCCTAAGGAGCTGTCTAGGTCTTCCTTTTTCAAAAAGTGAGATTCAGTGATCACTGCCCCTAGGTTTATGACCTCATGAAGTTCATGGCCAGTGAATTTGGAACAGATGATGCAAACCACATTTTAGTTCTGCATTTTCAAGTCTTCAGAAGCTTAGTCAGGGGCAGTACTCTTTAATGCTGAAAGGTCTCAAAAACCTGTTTGCTTTTGTAGTTCCTTTAAGTCATAAATTCAGTACATTTCTTTGATATGTTGAAGAACAGACACTTAAGCATAAATTTTGTATCATGGGTGAAACAGCTTCCTTATTTTTAGTCTACGGGAGCCTGCCATTGATTTCAAATGTTCTAGAATGTCTTTTATTAACTCATTTTTGTTCATTTGAGGACCATGGCTATTAACAAGCACACAGAATAGTTTCAGTGATGTATTTCCTCTAAAGAGTTCTGTTTCAAAATAGGTAACATGATAATTGGCTGCTGAAAAGTGTTCTTTTTATAGTGTATAATAAGGACTCTATCCTTGGCTGCAAGCTTAATTAATGTATGGAACTTGGACTTCAAACAAAAACAGTGCTCACAAATAACTTCTCACATTTAGCAAAATAATTTTTAAATTTAAACAAGTAAAGAATAAATCAGTTTAGATGACAGTTTGGTACAGACTCAACTGGGATATAATAGATTTAAAGTGATAGCAGTATCTAAATGGGGATATCGTACAGGCTTGCAAAAAATAGATGCTCATTAAACAGATTTTTTTTTTTTTTATGTTGCCTTCTGTCTGGCCTGTTTTGGTATCTTTTATCTTTAGTGTAGTCAACACATACTGCAAAGACCTGATTAACATAAGAAGAAATTATAAGTATGGAAACAGGGTTACCCAGAGGAATTTTCCTTCCCTCCCCCATTTCAGGAAATGCTTTTTAATCAAAGAGTAATGCCCAATCTTCAGGACAGTTAATTAAAGCCAGGAAGATTGAACAGTGAATATATTAATGTTGCAAATGTTTCTGTTATATACTTAAGTAATATAAGAGTAGGCCATTGAAGAGGATGCTAGGCTTTTTTTAAAAGCATTTTTATCCAGAGAGTAGGGTAGGCTGACAATGATATTTTCTCAGAAAAGCAGCAGTTTTAATGTATCAGCTGATGGAGCAGCTGAATTAGAAGACAGAAGGGTCCAGACTAAATCCTGATCAAGGTAATTTCTTTCATGTTTTTCCCTTTTCACAATGCACACACACACTTGCACACACACAAAGAAGTTAGAAATTGCTTTTGTAAATAGCAGAATTTTCAGTAGATTTTTCAGTATGCATTTAGTCCTATTTTTTCATTCTCTCTCCCCTTCAAAGCACTTTCATACTGTTCTGAATTTTTCCACAAAAAGCAGAAGGGTAAAAAACCAAACCCCTTCCCAACCATTTGAACAGAAGGTATATATTTACTCCAAATGCTTCTCCCTTCGTTTTGTTCATCTATAATTTTGTGTAATATTAAATTGCCTTGTTCAAAGAGTTGTGCTGACTTTGAGTTTCCTTCAATAATAAGGTCTTTTTATAGTTTCTAAATCTGCTGAAAAGAAAAAAAAGAGAAGTGCATGTTTTCATGATCTTTAGTCTGGGGCACTGAGTTCTCTTTGATCCACAAGCTTTTCATAAAAAGAGTACCAGAGTACTGTGACAATCTCAGGCTACTTCAAATTGTCTACCACAGTCTGTTAGGAAGATTATCAAAGTGAGTCTCTATTATTTCTGTGTGATTGCTCACAAATACATTTATACTTAAAAGAAATTACCCAGAATATGTAACTGCAAATATGTTTTTATATGGAATGGTGAAAATTTTTGAGCGTAAGCTTGCTATTAACCCCCTGTTCACCTTAAAAATGGTACTCAAATAGCTGATATTGTTGCTTTAACTTTCCTCCTGATCATTTTCCATCTGTCTATATTTGTGCATCAAAACAGACAAACACTGTGCAAATGAATGAAGTGTTTGTGAACTTCTCTTTAACACTATTCAGGTGAAAGGCTGTGTGCACGTGCAAATGGTATCATAACAGATGATCCTCAAACTAGAGCACAGATGCAAATATTACTTCTGTCTTAAGAGTGATTATGTTTTTTTCCCCAATCAGGCAACAAATTTTGTGAAACATACTCACCCTTAATCAATATTGCCTAAAGCAATATTTCATAGATAAAAAAAAAAAAAAAACAAACAAAAAAAAAAAAGTGATTGTTTGTGAAACCACAAGTGATATTTTAATTCCAAAACTGAGCTTCCAAAGATTCCCTGGAAACATATTAATTTGTATTTTGAAATTTTCTACAATCTCAGAATTTATCATGGAAGGAAAAAAAAAAACCAAACCCCAGAACAAAGAGGGTAAAAAGAAATCTATCTTCAGATACTCAGCTATCTCACTCATTCAAGGTTATCAATAAACTATAGTGCTATTATCACCCTTACAATACTCATTTTCCACCATCCTTCACTAACATCCTACATTTACAGGAAATGAGGTATGTTAGATGTCACCATTTACAATGGAAATTATTGCCCTTGAAAATGTGAGCCAAAATGAGAAGTGATATTTTTAACTCACTATATCTGTTAGCCTTATGACATATGTCATCTTCCAATAAGGTAAAGAGAAGGGCATATTGTAAAGGTTTCTACATATAGTTAAAGCCCTAGGAAAGTCTTTATCATCTCTGGGATTTCAACACCTGCTTAATTCATATATCTTACTAGAACATTATTCTTTACCAAAATTCTTTACTTTTCCTAATTATTTCATCCCAGTTCTTTTAACTGTCTAAACTGCTGCCAGCTCTGCATCTTTTAATTCTGTCTTCATTAATGTAGCTTTATTTTATTTGTAACCAGCATTTCAAGTCCATTGGTAAATGCAGTTGGGTTACAGAATTTTGTAATGAACAAAGTCACATTGCCCACCCTTTCAAGGTGGTTTCTGGACACACGTATCACTGCCAAAAGAAACTAAAATAAAAAAGCAAGCTATATTTTTTTTGGTGGATTTATGAAATGGGCAAGACATTCATTGTTGCCTTTGGAAGAGAAGGCTTAATTTTCTCATACAAATGTTTGCAAGGCTCAGAAGTAAGTAATATTTTACTTACGGCTCCATCAACACATCAAAAACATATGTCTCAAAGGAACTACTTAAAGAAGAGTTTTCTCATTTGAAGTACAGTTGTTTAGCCAGTTCACAGGCTAGTATAAATAGATATAGCTGTTTAATTAATAGTGCCTAGGCATTGCCCTAGTGGCCCACTTCTCACCCAATATTCTGTGCCTCTAATTAAATTTAAACTGATATCACAAGACAAAGATGAGGAAAAGATATCAATAACACAATTATGTGCTGGTTTAAGCATCACCTCCAGCTGTGAGGTCTCAGTCCATAGCCACCACCAGGTGTTGAGCTTCCTCGTGCTGGGCCATCTCTCCAGTGGTGCAGACTGTGAGGAACAAGCTGCGCTTGGCCCAGGTCCTCCTGACCTCAGGCATAGCCTGGGCTGTGCTGTTGGCATACCTGGCCTGGCCAGTCCTGACCTAACCTGGGTTGATGAGCTTCTTAGCTGGATCTCTCACTTTCTCAGATTCGGAGGAGGACTGTTGGCTGACCCTGGCCACTGTCAAGGACCTTACCTGCTTGGCACAGCAGGAGCCCTGCATTCCCTGCCCTGCACCACACTGGGGTCTCCTTCAGCCCCACTGTACCTGTGGAGCAGCCCTGCCTGTTATTTCCTGACACATCCTTGCTAGGCCAGCCACTTAAATTAGTAACATCAAGCTCTTGTTACTGTTGAGTGGATTATAACATATAAAATATTGTAACAGCCACCACTCCAGCAAGATGCATACCCATGGTTGTATGGAAACAAGACAGCTCCTAGAAACAAAGCAGGCAGGATTCAAGAAGGACCTCAGGCAAGGCATGTTGTATTTCCACATGAAAAACATGGGAAAACTGCAAATAAAGCGGAAAGGAAAGGGACCTGTTTGTCATAGTGGGCCACAAGGGATAAAAGTGGAAAAAAAAAATAATCCAGCCACACCATAAATATAGATTGTACAACTGAACACCCTACAGGCTTTTCACCAACAGCCTAGTATACAATCTGCAACCTTAGGAAATCACTATCTTATTCCACCATGTCCCCACTATCATTTCATTTTCAGTTTTCCTCATTCCCTACTTCTTTCCCCTAGTGCACATGTAATTTCCACCTGTTTTTCTAAGTACTGGATGGGCAAGAGGCAGCATGTGTTACAGCTGATTTGGAGCTACCTACATGCTGTTTTGCTGATTAGTAAGTGAGCTGAATGGCAAGCTGTCAGGCCAAACAATCTCTTGAATTCATATTGTGGCCTTTTACCATCTTGAGAATATTAATATGTATCATTCACTCTTAAACAACCACCACTCTTCTTCATAGCTAAAGAACATTGCTATTTTTTTAGATTGTACCTCTCCATTTTTATATGGTTGAAATTGGCCAAGATTCAAAATTATTATGCTGAAGAACTATCAGATAACATGAGCCTTATTTTGTCAAGAAATCTGGTTTAAAAACAAAAAGTGCATGTGAGACGCTTTTCCACAACTGGTTTACATGAGTACTAAGAGAAGAATACAGAGAAATAGTTATCTTCAATAAAAGAAATAGGAAAAAAAAAAAACCCACGGATATTAATAGATAATGAGGAAAAAATTGTGACCTACATGCAGATTTGGAAAGAAAGGATTTTCCAGTGAAGCTTTTGACTTTTCAGGTACTCCAGCTGGACCCTGAAAAATGCCAAATCAAAGAAAGAGAAAGAAGCCAGCTGATTCATAGGCTTTTTGAGCTATTGTGGCATTGTAACAGTCAGAGATCTAAGATCAAGCATTTGAAAGAGTGAAAGGAATCGCAAGTAAAGCACTATATCTGAAGTCTCTCAACCTTGGGAGCAGCTCAAGATACAATAGTGCCTCAGGAGAATGGGCAGCACAGGTGAAACACAGCAACCCATATTTATATCATGAATTATGGCAGCCTAGAAAGAGGGATATTTTCACCCTGAAAAAGAGCTGCTGGTTGTGCTACTTGCAATGGTGCAAACCCATCTGCCTTTCAGGCACATGGGGGTTAGGAAGCCCAATTCAAGTAATTAAAAAGAAATAGAAATCTTTCCTCAGTACATGCTTAAGTGACCAAGTATACTCTGTTAGAAAATACACCTCTCCCAAGGAAGGATATCAGCCCACTGAGTTACAGGCATGTAGGGGAGACAGCCTTTGTTTATGACATCAAGTGATCTTCATTCCAGTTTCAAGAACAGGGCACATAAAGAATTACTGCACAAAGCCAGTAATTCGTTGCAATGAGGTGAAGATGGGCAGATATTTCGTTTTACTGCTCCTACTATAAAACAAGTGCACAAAACAAATCTAACAATATAACTATCAACTCAAACACAGTGGTCACAGGAGAGAGGTGCAAAATCACCAGTGTGGTTGGGACAAGGCATACCCAGCACTGGTATAGCACATACCCACCACAAAAAGAATGAGGAAATAAATAACAGAGATATGGTTATGGTGTTACCTAGGATGTTGAAAGTTCTTTTCATCTGGCAACTTGCAGTCCTCTCCTGTATCCTCTTTGTAGTAATGGAGCCATAGAGTTACACCATCTTTTGACCTTGTCCAAATCTATAGTAATTTGGATTCTAACAATGCTGCAGCCACTAAATGAAGGTTCCTTCAGGTACCCCTGAAAAAAAGGAATTGCTAATTGATTTTATGCATGTATGCATTTAATTTAAAGAAAGATACTGAACAATTTAACCTCATGCACTGGTAATGTCATATTTTCACTGGAAATTAGAGGATCTCAGCCACAGAAATGTTGTTGTCTTAGGCTGTCCTGGTTTCAGCTGTTNGGAAAAAATACTACTAAGAGTGGGAAAAGACTCAACTACAGTCAGTAGAGAACAGAAGCTGCATTAAAGGATTGAACCTGAAGTTTTCCAAAGACTTTGATACTAAAGCTGTGTTTACATTGCAATATCAGCTGTGAAGCTGGTGTAAGTGTGTAGACCTGGGGTGGTATTTACATTTGTATAGTAAAACTGATGTTTCAGGATAGAGTATTTAAGGCACAAATAAATACACCCCACTTTGACACAGTGTCTTTTGTGTGCAGTGATGTATCCTGGTGCTTGTTTTCTGTGGCTTAGGTCTGCAAGTGCAGAATCAATGTGCAGGTGGGGTGAACAGGCAGAGCTGCCACAGATGTGGTATGGTTGTCTTGAATAATTATGTTCTCAGTTTCCTCTGGGGAACTTATGAGCCCTTCTGAAGTTCATTTAATTTGGGGGGGTTCAGATTTTTCTGCAGACACTTGGGTTGGAAAAACTTCATCTCAGTGTTCAATATTCTGTTACTCAGATCTTTTCACCTTTTTTTGGCTTTGGTGCAGAAGAAGGTGGTTGTTGTGATTTTGCATTTTTGTTTCAGAAAGATTCTTATTATGTCATTTTCTTTAATAGAGCAGCTCATGCTCATTTGTATGTTCTGAGGTTTTTGTGCCACTCCAGTAATGAGAAACTGACATATATATGGATGAAACGAGTAGTTACCCTGAGACTACACTTGTTGTGTGCAAATGAGCAGCAGAAAATAAGCAAAGTGAATTTTCTTGTAATGCTTATAATGCTGTTAATTCTTATCACATACTGTGTCTTCTCATTGCTATCCACTCTGCAAAACTCAGTCACCGTGTCATCATGCTACTTGCTTACCCAGTTTTTGAAACAGACTCAAAAATGTTCTTTATTTTATTTCCAATCTCCACAGTTGTATCTGTTAATGTCTATGTTGTCTGCTTTTTCTAGTACTCTTTATAGGTTCCTTGGGTTGCCTTGTTCAGGGTCTTATATCTTTTGCAGAAACTCTGTAAATTTACATTGACAGAATGATTTGTCAGTCTGTGATTAACATGATTCTATTTCTCTGCAAAACTTACGCCTTTTTCTTGTGATATGTCCCTAGTTATATACTTCTTCAGTTTATGGATTTGTTTCCAATTAACCCATGCCATTTTTATTAATGGTTATTGCTACTTAGCAGCACTTTTACTATGAAGGCAGTGATTTAGTGATATGGGACATGCTGTTCTGTAATGATGTCCTAATCTCTGTCTACTAACAAGAGTGACAAATGTATTATTAGCTGTGCAATTACTTTCTTACAAGAAGTAACAGCAAAGAAAAAAATTGAGGTTCATTTTTTTCTAATCAAGTATTATTATTCTTTCAGTCAAAGAGCAATTTTCTTGATTTTCCTAGAAGAGCTTTTCTTTTTCAGGTATTTAAGTAAATTATTTCCATTATTTATGTGATTAAATAATTTATTCCTTACCTTATAATAATTTAAAGACTAATTGTTTTCTTAATTTGCAAGGAATATATATCAGAGAACCTCACAGTAGTATTTATTTTTCAAATTTTCTTTTTTTCTTTCATAAAAGAAGAATAACAAAGATAGGTGTTAGGCAATGTGATGGAGAAAACCATGTAGAAGAATTGAAAATTCTTACAATGAATCTTGTCTTAGCTCTTAGCCATGCTTTGGCATAGGAAAATTAGATACTGTGCCAGGATTTGCAAGCTGCATGCTCATTACCGCATTCTAAAATGGTCAATTGCTGTCTTGCTATGTCCCAGTTTCACTGTGAGAAACGACTCTAAAGATTTCTAGGAGACACAATGTGCCTATTAGATGCTAATTGTGTAACTGCCAATGTACTTGAATCCTACTGATTCTTTACTGATCAGTGGAGTGCCATCGGGTTTTTCACTGCTGATTTGGTATTTACTGTTGTATATAAATGTTATAGGCCAAAAAGAGATTTTCATTTTGTTATAAATCCTTCTAGGACTATTTTGATATTGCTATGAAAAACTTTTTAATGGCTCTTTCAGTCTTTAGTCAGATCAGTATGGGGTTTTATAACTTTGTCCTCTGTTCCAGCTTCTTTACAGAGCAACAGTACAGCTCAGCCATACTATTCAGAGCAACGTAACTAAGTAAATTTCAGTGACCTTCTTATCTCCTTTCTATTCTCTCTTCTCAACCTTTAAATTTTTTTCATTGGTTCTTGGTATGCTTTTTCAATGATTTATGCAAGAGGATACATAAGAGATATTAGAAAGCAAAAGAATTCCTGAAGTTCAGGCCATTTTTGCCATTTCATCATACTAAGGCATGAATTTTCTTTTAGTACTTCTTATACTGACCGATCAAATAAATAGTTCTACGCTTGTAGTATGGAGGAGGAGGAAATCATTGCTTTTGCCATAAATCTCTATTCAAGAACTAGTCAAAATAATTTCTGAAGTCACTTACTGTTACAAAAATTTATTATAAACAAACATATTTGGAAGGTCTTGCATTTTGCATGTTTTGTTTTTCACAGATAAATTGTGGTTTATTGTTGTAACAAGCTTACTGTTCTTATGATTATACATATAGCTGATTTACTAACACATAAGCATGTATTTCAGAAAGCAGGCTTTTACTTTATTCTTCTTCTATTATTCATTCTTTAGTTTCATCTCAATTTTATTCTGTTAGTCCCTGCAGAGGATGTGAAGTAAAGTGGAGCCATTTTTTAAGCAATCTTCCTCTATAAACAAGCAAAGGAGAACCAAAATGAAAACATGTTGAAAATTTCCTCTGTAGAAGGAAATAAATATAAGTTTAGTTAAGACCCTGTACAGAGGCCTAAGAATCCCCTTTACAGTCAGATGCAGTCAGTCCCAGAGTACATCGGCGCAAGCCAGCAGAGAATATCCTCCTCTATCACAGGGTGTTCACAAAGGTAGAAGCAATGGTTTGACGCTCACATGAAAAAGAATAGAATCATAGAATTATAAAGG
>VZTL01013643.1:4490-16525 GCA_013400535.1 Scopus umbretta
CGGCGGGAGAGGGAAGACAACAAAGGATTTCAAATGCACACAATTATACTCCAGTCTCAGACACACAGAAATTGAGAAAAAAGTTATAGAAAACTAGCACATACCACTGTAATGCAAAATACTGCAGTAATTTATGCTAGGAACCAGTGAGGTCAAGTACCACAGCAGATAGGAGGGCCTGTTTACTGCAGCCTTCCTTCACTGGTGGAAAAAGTCTTTTCCACACATTTACAGATCATACTGCACACCAGTAGCCACAAAATGCTGCCACACAGCTTGTCCATCTAATACCTTAAAAAAAAAAATAAATTAAAAAGGCTCATTTCTCATAGAAAAGAAAATACCTCCTGGAGATGGAAAGTCTACCCAAAAGTAGACGGGAAATTAACTGATACATTACAGTTGACATTCTGCACCAGTATCTACTAAAGATGACCACCTCATCCTTGCAGAGTCCTGCTGCCCTAGAAGCACAGCAAGTTTCCCTCCAGGCTTAAATCTTTACCCGACTCCCCGTCACCCAGCGGCAGGGCTGCTACATTTTCCTTGACTGTCCTGTAACACAGACTCGAGACAATACCATTAAGATGACATGGCACGAAACAGCCAGAAAATTATGGCGCAGGAGCAGCAGTGACAATCGTCCTGTAGCTGCCTCCTGACTGCAGCCTATTTTTTAAACAAGCACAAAATCATGTGCTACTATTAAGGTGAAAAGATCCTTCTCTGAATGCTTTGTAATTCATAGTCCTGAGACATCCAGATACTGTTATCCAAGACAACATTTTATAATTTATTTTAGGAATAATAAAAGAAGAGAGGATTATATAAAAAAATGTAATCACATTTTATATTCAGGACATAACAAACAGAATTTAGACCTTCAGCTGGCTGGGTAAGCAGCGAGCTGCAGTGACTCCATTAAATAAAACCCATTAGGTACATCCTTGAACAAAAACACTCCTGGAAACACTGCTCTCTTGAATAAGCATAAGGTAATACTTTGTGTTTGCATGCAGAAGTGATATTTTCCTACTGGCAACAATACTACTGTAGAATTTAAAAAAAAAATTTTAAAGCCTTTTCAAAGGTGGTGGTTTTTTTTAAAAGCTGTTTTATAAAAGCTGAAGGTGGTATCTGTTCATATTTAAAACATAACTAAGCCAAAATAAATGCAGAAAAAAATGAAAACTAAAGGATGGTAAGAACTTATTCTACTTCCAATTACTTTCTGTGATACAGCTAAAATTTAATTCAGAAGGTGATACAGTTCGCACTTTGGAATCAAGGAGCTTCTTTTAACACAAGGATAATCTACATTCAGCAAAAGATTAAAAAAAAATTCGTTTTCTGGATCAACTACAAAGATTGAAAATACAAATATGTGTATCAATGGATAAACCACTTCTCACAACAAACAAAAATCCCCTATAAAAAGGCATTTTATGTATTCATGTGTATTTTTTTATTTTGTGGCTAACAAGAAATCAGATTATTAATCAACTATAATGTTATTTGGCATCTCTGACATCCTGTGATCAAATATCTCTGAACATGATGAATATTAAGTGATGCCAGTGGTAAACTTTTACCTTTCTCCCACTCTAATGAATCATTCCAAACTTTTGTTGTGTATTGTTGAAAGAAAAAATTAAACACCATTTGTCATGATACTGTACATACTGAAACTGTACCGTATATACTGAAAACTTAACTGGCATACAAAGAGGAAAAAAGGAAAAATAAAGTTTTATTTTCATGCCACTAGAGTAAGTTTGATACAGATAGTTTTGAACCTTGCTTTGCAATGCTTTTGCAAACTTAAAAAGCAGTATTGCTTTGAGGAAATGACTAGTACTGCACATAGGAGAAATTTAATGTACATGTGGGCTTAGACTCTGCAGTGTAGTTCTTTGGGGTTGAAGGATACTGACAGTAACTAGAAGGAGAACTGCTTTATAACAAGTTGGTGTAAACTTCAAAGCAAACAGCATCGCAAAAGGATGAGAAAGATAATGTGGCCACTGATCCTTTAAAACAGGATACAAAAGGAGACATGTTACAGCAAGCAATTTCAACATAGAATTCATAGAATTCATAGAATTATTAAGGTTGGAAAAGGCCTCTGAGATCATCTAGTCCAATCATCAACCCAACAACACCATGTCTACTAAACCATGTCCTGGAGTGCCACATCCACACGTTTTTTGAACACCTCCAGGGATGGTGACTGGGCAGCCTGTTCCAATGCCTCCACTCTTGCAGTAAAGAAATTTTTCCTAATATCTAATCTAAACCTCCCCTGGTGCAACTTAAGGCCACTACCCCTCGTCCTAAACATGAACATTAATGTATGTTTTGAGAAAAAAAAATACAAGGAATCCCAAATAGCTCCATAATGACAGATTTTTATCACTACATACTAAAATAGGAAACTTCTTAATACATAAAAAGTATTTGTGCAGGCCTTATATAATAAGGTTTGCACATAGTGGTTTTGGGGAAAACAGTGCAAATTAATCATGTTGTAAGGCTATACTGCCTAAGTCTTAATACTGCAATAGCCTGGCAAGTGCTGTAAGCACTCTGCCTGATGCCATTCATTGTTTTTCTGAACGGAAAGTTATATACGAAGGGAAAAAGGTGACATATGAATTTACCAGTATCAGTCACACTGCAGATGAAATTGCCGACACCCAGTCAGGCTCATTAGCCTACAGAGCTCTAACGTAATTTATAAATTCTTAATATAATTTGTAGGAAGCAAATACAGTCCTTTTTTGTTTGTTTGTTTGTTTTATGACTATTCAGTATTAGTTTATGTTAGAATGACTGAAGCTTACAGGTGTGAAATCAGAAGATATACTACTCATACTGCAAATTAAATCAGCTCTAGAATGCTGCTTCTGAGTTTTAGCAGAAATTAACTTTTAGAACAAAGTTTGTGAGTAATTCTAATAAACTTCAAAACATTAACATCATCTATGGTTCATTATAAGCATCTAACCCAGGAGCAACTAAAAACATTGCACAAAATAATTGCAGCATGTTCATATCCTAATAAAAATATTTTATCATCAAATCAAAATTGCTGAAAAGTTGAGGTTAAGAAGACTGAGCATAGGAATCAGGAAGATGTCACCTTACTCTTAAAGATTTATGTTTTTTTTATGTTGCCTTGGACAAACAATGTACCACCTGTACCTTAGTTTAATTCTTCTCTAATAATGATCACATCTATCAATCACAAATACTGTATGTTATACATATATGCCATAAATACAGAGTAACAATTGTCAACATCAAGAAACACAAAAGTATCACCAGCTTATGTAAAAAAATAATGCTATAGTAGCAGGGCAATAGAGTACATTACTATTTTTAATTAAAACAGAAAATATTCAGTTTTGAGATGAAAAGTGTTCATTGTAAAGATATAAAAGTTGAGGATAGGTGCAAAAGTACCTGGAATTCTGAGACCTCCCGAACACTGTTTTTCTTTGATTCACTCTTAAATGTACATATACCTGTGCTAACCCTTCTCAGTTTCAGAGAAGAAAGAATTATGCTTCAAGTTTTCTTCGCTTGAAATAAAAGACTTGAAGAACTGAATTACAACCCCCTGAAAACAGAGATTTAATAGAACCATCAAAAGGACCACAGCTGCACTATTGGATACCACTCTAATTAATATTACATAATCCATACAACACATGTGATCAATTTAGAGGTCCCAGGCGGTTCTTAAGTGAATGAATGCAATTTGTAAGCTCTGATCTGTCACTTCCACTTAGAGCAGAAGTGTCTACATTTCATACTACATTGTAATGCATGCTGTAAGCCTGTATCAGAACTCCAATTACTCATAGAATGATCAAGTTCCACAGACATAATTAGGAAATGGGGAAGGCAGGACCCGTAAAATCACGAGACGACGGCAGAGGAAAGGTAGGAAAAAAGTTACGAAAGGGTCAACTGTAACCTGCTTGGAAAGGCTACAGTTATTGGCCATTGGATGACCCTGTGAGCAGGCATTTGTCAAAATCCGCTTTACTTTAGGGTTATTTTGCATGAGGTGGAAAAATGTAGCAGCTTAAGCTGTATACTTCACAGGAAAATTAGGTGCTGAATCTGGTAAAACTTCAACAGAAAGCTTTCTGTATGTCTTATTTCCCACACCTATTCTATTACAGCGGTTAAAAGGACGTACAGTTTCAGTCCTTTAGCAGTTCACCTTTAAAAAGAAGAAATATGTTTAAATTCAGTGCTGATTGCCTTTGATGAGGAAGTGAACTTGCCTTACCAAAGCATAAGCAAGAGCTGCTGTTTTCATAGTAAATTTTATAAATTCCAAAATTTTAACTACTGACCTATAGCCCTATTTAGAAAGACTAAAAGGTACACTTAGTTAAGCTTGAAACCTGTCTTCATAGAAGAAATTAGAAAACTGAAATGTAACAGATCTGAGATCTTCCTAATAGGATAAGCATCTCATTTAAAAGCCCAGATACTACAGGAATGGCTTCATTTTGGCAAACTTTGTAATTAAACAAGAAAATAAGTGATGAAGCACTCTTAAAACCTATTTAGAAATTTCCCCAAAAAGATTATATGGAATGAAAGAAGATTTAGAAATGTCTAAATTTCACAGAAAAGAAAGCTTACAAGCCATTTTTACTAGTGAATCAAATCTAAACACTACCACCAAGGAAATCTCTAAGACAATTACATTTTGTCCCCAGCCAGACTTCACATTCAAGTAACATTGTTTTGAAATAAAGCCAGTTACAGCACAGGTCTGGGAAGGAAGGTTGCGGGCTGGCAACCCTGTCTCTGATACATGCACAAAAATCTCATGCACAGCTATTAACCTTTTTTTACAAAGTATAATAACTTACTTTACAAGATGCTGAAACAAGGAATGTAATTTAAAAATCATCTAGTATTGCCTACAGAATAGTAAATCTTATCCACAACTAACATAAATCAGATTTAATGTTTTAGAGTAAATGAAAAAAAGATACTATAATTACACTCACTAAATATGGCTCCAGATAATTATTATGCCAGTTTCATTGAAAGAAAAAAATAAAAATGAAAGAAGGGAAGAAAACTATTTTAGGAAGGGGAGGGAAAAATCCAGGGCAGTGATGTTAGAAATGTTCCATTATGTCCTTATTTAATTCTATGGCAAAGATCCCATTGACTTCAATGAGAGTACAATTTGGCAGGAAAAAGACAAGCAGAATTAAATAGTTTCAAAACAATTTTAATACATTGTTTTCCTTTCTCAACTCTGACAAGCCCATTTCCTTTTTTTTTTCTTCCCTCTCTTTTTTTACTGTTGTTGCAGTCCTGTACTTCACTATTGAAAAAAAAGCAGTTCTTCAGCTGTGTCTGAAATGCTGGATTTTGTGCAGAGAAAACGCACCAAGGCCTATCACGCATGGAAGACCATAATAATCAAAATAAAAACGTATTTAGTGACAGTGCGGTTAATGTGAGTGAAGTGTAAAACTGGAAATGGAAATCTGCACAGTCTGACTGGTTAAAAACAACCATCACTCATAGCGTTTATGCTGATCAAAATCTGAAAGCAAGAAGAGAGAAACAAAGAGGGGAAAAAAGCAAGTGAAAAACTGTGTGTTGTGGAAGTATCAAACCTGCTGTGAAGTAAATAACTGAAATGATTACCAATCAGTCCCATATTTTAAAAAACTGATCTCTGCTTGATTATTCCTATTTGAGTCTGGAAAATGGATGTGGCATCCTGTTTCCTCCATCACCTTTTTAATATTATTGCCACCTTTACCTATCACATGAGAATGTTCTGTATGTGAAACATCCATCTTCAAGGTCACCCGATTACTTTTTGTGTCCAAGACAGACATGATTTTCTCTTTTGCTTCTTTAACATTTTCCTTTTTTCCAGAGACTTTAATATGGGGATCTTTTTTCGATTTTGCATAGCATCACACCAACCATTATACTTAAAGTGAATTCCAGCTTCTCAAATACAGAAAGTTTTAGGCTGTTTCATTACTCAAGAAAATGGACATTAACTACCGTGGCAATGTCGATGGCAATAAGCAGCAATTACAAAGAGAAAATGGTCAGAAAAACACTTCTCTTTTCCACTACCCTGAATTATTTACTAGAAAAACCTGTCTCAAGGAAGCACGAGATTTCCACACCACCGTTGCAGGTTTTTAATACTTTTCATTATTCCATGTAATGAGTTGCTTCACCACCCGGCCTTCACAGGGTGCCACAAGCAGCCATCCCCACCGCCCCGGCCCACAGGGGCTGCGCGACCCCACAGCCAGGCCTGTGTGGTGCAAGCGCCTCGCTCCGTTCCGCTCAGCTCTATTCCACAGCTAATCTTTTTACAACGAACTTAATCCAGTTAACGGCAAAGAATGGCAAAATGTCAGAGTAATTGGATAACAGTCTGAGATTCTGTAATTATTTCATTACGGCAGCAGACACAGTTTAAAGCAGGGGACGCCCACCAGCACTGACGAGCCACGGCAGCCCTCAGCCGCTCCCTGCCTGTGCTCCTGAGGGTGACTGGCATAATGACACCAGTGGCCTCACAGAAATTAAAACCGTATTTAGGACAAATTTAATTTGCGTCATGTTTTTGTTAACTACAAGCCAAGTAGCTTACCTTACCAGCTTTGGGATACTACACAATATCCCAATAGACTTGGCTTTCCATCACGTTTCCTATACTCTCTTCAGCTTTGGTTCCTCAGCAGCCCTGGGACTCCCCAGCTCACCTTCCTTTCTTTTTGCCCCTTTGCTCGCAGTTGCGTCCCCTCAACAAAAAGGAGAGGAACGCCCCGGCCGCAGCGCTGAGTGGGCCGGGAGCCAGCACTTTGCTGGGGTCCGGCACCGGAGGGGAGGGGAGCGGCAGCAGGGCCTCCCCAGGGAGGAGCAGCTCTGTGCGGGGACCCACCGCACCCGCAAGGACACGGTAGCCAGGAGAGCAGCTACAAAGCCGCCTTTGGGCCCTGCTCTGCACCACCTGCTCTCTGCTGAGAAAGGGAAGCGCGCTGCCCTGCGTGGTACTGCCACGTGGCCGCTCAGCCTTCTGAGGAGATCAGTACAGTCGAGAGAAGATGGCCTGGGCACAGCCACGTACGTGAGGGTCCCACCTCAGACACAGATACTTTTCCACAGCTCCTTGATCCTCCTACCTGTTGTCAGAAGTTCAGTTCTGGGGCAGGTGGACAGTAGGAGCGTTTAGGAACGGAAAACACCACTTCTATTGACGAGAAGAGTGTTGTTTTAAGTGTATAACAAAATAGACTGCAATATTTCCATGGCTATCACCTAATACTGACCAAAATATTTATAGACTAAGTGCCCTGTCAGATCTCTACCAACATAAGTCACTATGCCACATGCACAGGTACGCTAGAGGTGGTAAAGCCAGATGAGTGTTGTCTGATCCTCACTCGTGTGGACCAACAGTGACACCTGGGGGAGAGAGAGGCGGGATGAGCAGCGCTTACTCCATTTCCTCAGGTTATCAGGAGGACCTGACCAGATCATCTGTAACCAACCACCCACCCTACACACCTGCCCTTTCACCCCTAGATGAATTCCAACTTATTTTTAAAAAGTAACTGACTTCTTGAATTTTAAGCTCTGGCTATCCATTTATTGCCTGTGGATCTGGGCATCTTGTGTTCAGTTGCAGAGTGGCGTTGACTTGCCATGAGGAGCCAGTGAGGTCACCCAGCACCGTTCACACCCAAAATAAGAAAAGAATAAAGATATTTGTATTCTTATGATTGGTAATGCAAATTTTAAACTTTGCTTATTACAGGTGTAAGATTCTTTTCACAAAAACATTTGTATTTCCTTAAAAGGAGATAATGAGTTATGAGAGGAATTATAGTATCATTTTGGACTAAAATAATAAGATTTTACAAAGAAAGAAGGAGACTTTTAAAAAGGTTTTTGCGGATTTAAAACTCCCCATGACAAAACTCTGCAGTTTGTGTTAACTACAGAGTGAAAATGCAAACTTAATGGTGCACTCAACAAAGGAGTAAAAGACCTCCCACATTTTCTTTTTCCCTGTTCCCCATCTGCACCAGCTTCTCAACTCCCACATTTGACTTCTTGCCTCCCTTCTGAACAACCTGCCTCCCTGACCACAGTGTCACTATTTATTTACTCATTCTTATCTTCAGGTCAAAGGTCTGGAGAAAGTTCCTGCCTGCACTGAATTATCCCTCTCCACTTTCCTCCACTGTGATGGAAGAAGCAAAGCAGCTTCAGTGGACTTGGAAATGGGAATCTCGGCAGCATCCTCTCCGCACAAAGAGGTTGTGGTTGGTGCAGGCCGAGCACCCTGCTGAGGCAGTGGCAGCTTCTGCAGCTTGGCACACATTAGAAATAAGAGAGTGAATTAGAAGATCCAGTTAGTCACTGGAGTTGCTTCACTCTGTGGGTGGCCCTAACAACAAGGTCTAATTCTTTGAAAATAAACTGTAGATCTTGAACAACTATTTCAGCATTCCAATGAATTACAGAGATACCTGTGATAACACATTGTCATCTCACGTTTATCTTGTGTTACTATAAATCTGATTAACAAAAAATCATAGCGAATTGCTCAGTGTAGGTTAATTTGACAACAGCAGTCTCCTTTGCTCTGACTTCATTTGCTGTCCATAGCTCAAAGCTACGTTGTTTCAGGGGTTTTGCATAAAGCATTTGATTTTTTTTCTATTTTCAAGTGAATACGAAATGGCTCTCAGGAGGCATTACTTTTTTCAACTCAAAGTGTTCTGGAGAATATTTTTGTACAAGCACTTGAGAGAAGTGGCTCATTACAATCCTGTAACAATTTTTTTCTTCCAACACCTATTTCCTCTCACTTATATGACTATTCTGCTATCCCCTCTCTGCAAAAATACGCTGTTCTACAACTCCAGACCATTGACTCTTTCTAGACAAACTCATGACATCAGCACTTCAGGGCAGGTTTATGGTGCTGCTCAAGTTGCATTACATGACATCAGAAGGGATCTGAGCAGAACACCCCTCCAAGAGCAACAACCACCGCTACGAGATAGTGCTGCAGCTCTTCCCCTTCACAGTGATGTGAGCTGGACACAGATGGGCAGTGAGCCTGACCACAGGTGCTTATGGCGCACAGGGCTTGGGGAAAGGATAGGCCATGGTATAAGATTGAATATGAGCAAGAGAAGTGTGAGGAGGAAGCTACTGAAAGGTCAATGCTTCCATAGAGTAGGAAGTACTTGACAGGTTGTGCTACTTATTGCCGTAGCAGCAACGTGCAAAAGCCTCTGTTCCTCCTGAAGAAAATTTTCTGTTTTAAGACTGCCTCTTCTATATCCTTAAGGTTAGGAAGCAGAAGCCAACACAGGTAGTTGAAGTTTCCCAGACAGAATTGGTGATTTTATTTTGCATGAAGCTGTAATAGTAAGGAATCTCAAATCACTAATAAGAAATTGACTGTTTCTGAAGCATGACTCAAAAATTTGAATTACTGATCATGTTTCATGTAATCAGTGTAGAGGAGAGAGAATACGGAAATCTACTTGAACTAATGTATTGATATACCTGTAGAAGTCACAAATTTCAGATCTTGTTTCCTCTCAGGAGAAGAGTACATCTCAGAAATGGTAACCGTGTGGTTACTTTTAGCAAAAAAATCAAACTGTCACAGGCAAAAGCAACACCTAACGTACACAGACAGACAAGTAAGCAGACATAATCTTGCTGCTCTCTACGTCTCTTCTTGACATCAACGCTTCTCATGTACTGCAGTAATGAAATCCTGCTGCAGTCATGCTAACAGTATACTGTCATCTCAGCTAATCTAGCCAAATGCAAAGCTGAATACTTCCTGATGGAAACAATCATAATATTTTGCCTGTACGTTAAGATATTTCCCACTTGAATGCAAATAAAGAAAACAGTCAACAAATCAGAACAAAAGAAGATAGGAAGTACTTATGACATGATAAGGACTGGAAGAATACATATGAATGAAATGCTGAAGTTGAGTGGAACAACATCTGTCAAATAACAATCTTACAAGCTTCCTTACTAAATAAGGAAAGGACTAAACAACACCGTATAATAATCAGGACTGGAAATTCCAAGCACTATTACAATGTATCAACTTGCTGTAAATTCAGAGTACAGTTTTACAAAAGAGCTTATTAAAAAATATTTCCTTTTAATCAAATCTAAAAGAGCCCATAAAGTGAGAGAAGTGTGGTACAAACTTAGTGAATCAACCCCCCAAACCACAAAAGGATGTAGTTTTTTGCATCGTTACATGCAAAATTTACAGCTCTTACAACAGCCAGATGACTTTTTAGTCATTCACACTCAGGACGTATTAGGACTGCACTAACTCCCTAGGCTGATGTGTTGTAATTATTAGGGAGGCCCAAAAAGCTATTGGTCAATTGAAGGTTCTGAAAATTTTAATCATTAATAATAAATGATCCAAATATTATGGCATTATTAAAGCTAGGAAGAGTCATGGGATCAATAGGAAACAAACCCTGATTATCAAATACTGAATCACTAACTTAATAACTAGTGAAAAACAAAATGTTCTGCAGGCATGGATCACTCCATACACTGTAGGGATACCCAAATTCAATGGCCTTTTGAAAAATTACATTTGTAAGGTAGAACTACATATAAAAAATAAATTAATAAATAAGTATAAGGACTCCTCGTTCCTACAGCTGATGAGACAATAAGGTTTGCACTTAAAATGGTCACCATGTTGTCAACAGGGCTTTACAGTGTTGTCAGGGCAAATACTGCATTTTTTGAATATGAGACAGGGGATTTAAAGACTTGGCCAGGTAGACCATGGGAGCCACAAATCCACTGCAGCAAGATTCACTGGCAGACTTGTGGTCTCCTGGGTGGCCTACATCTACTCTACCAGCATCAGTGGGCACTGCAGATCAAGAAACTGTTATATGGTAGAGAAGGAGAGACAGCACATGCACGCACATGTGTTTGCAGGGGTGCACAAAAAGACAGGCCTAGTCTTAAGTCTTACATTTTCTTTAATTGAATGGGATGAATTTTCAAATGCTTCCATGCACTTAGAAATTTAATTGGTTGTGAAATACGCTGAAGAGTTTAAAAGTGTTCTTTGATATCAATAAAATCATTTATTGTGAAAGATGTCAGCAGCACTGTATTTTATTTTTATACAAAATGTTGGAAATGGTCTCTAACTAATTTTAGTGAAGATGGATCACTATTCTAAAAGGATGAAATGGACAAGGGGAAAAATAAATATAAGTAGAGGCCAGAGCCTGATATAGCTGAAGTTAAAGAGAGACCTCATTTTTCTTTCCATCCTGAACATTACAGCTGTAACAGCTTTATTACTACAGCTTTATATATGTTTACATTTTTTGCTGATTGTTGGCATTACAGCCACATCTGGTATCATTTTTCTTAACTTGCCTTATTACCATTTGTAATGTGTTTCCCCCCACTCCCTGAGCCTCCCAAGGATCAATCTTGCCCTGCCATTCCACCCCGTCTTGCCCTCCTACCTTCTCCTCTAAGTGTCGTAATTTCTAAGACCTTCTTTCAAGAGGTAATGACAACATGAACAAATCTTTTTCACTTTTTTTTTTTTTTTTTTTTTTTTTTTAAATAAGGAAGAATGCAAATAGAAGGGCTGATTTGACAGCCTGACTGTTTGGCTGTGCCAGCTCCACTCTCATAACCCTAATTCCAACTCCCACTCTGATCTGCTAGCCAAACAACATATTTAATTATATCATGCTGGTAGTACCAGTCCCAGATAACTGTTTTGCTGGCAGCGTTTTCCTAAACTGACCCTATGGCAAATATCTCAGCTTCCACAGCTTAAAATAAATTTCAGGCTGTAGAGTACAAATTTATCACCTGGGAGACACCCCCCTCCTTCATTCAGCACTGAGTTAAGGGGAAGCTGTTGTCCTCTGAAGCATGTCCACATCAAAGAAAAACTACAGGTC
>VZTL01013647.1:0-26594 GCA_013400535.1 Scopus umbretta
GTCGTAAAAATTCCCTACACAGCACCAAGTCCATAAAGAGAGTGGGGGTGGAAATGAGAAGTATAGTCTGTTCTGTGTTCAAAAATTATTTTGAATAATCAAAATTCACAAGAAACAGGTCAGATCATTTTAGTAGCAATTCATCTTCAGAGATGTTTATGCGTACTTGTCTATACTATTTTCTCCTCAGAAGCTTAAAAATTTCTGATAAGTGCCTGTCCTTACAAGAATTGTTTTGCATAAAAGCAGATGGTAGAAATAAAAAATATTTTACTAGTTATTCTCATAGACTTCTTTGCTGTGATTTCTGTAAGTGCACTTCCCATAAATTTACTTCGGTTACAGAGGTTTTACACAAGTGGTATATATGTGTCACATCTTGGATTTTCACTAGAACATGCTCTTACTGAACAGCATGGTCCCTAATTTCTCAATTTTCCAATCACATATATAGCACACATTGTCAAAGAGAACTGGATGACATATTTATGTACATGATGTATATGAGTCACATTTCTCCAAGTCCTCCCAAGGCCAAAAGAAAAGGAAACTGGCCTGAACCTCTGTTTCAGAGATCCACTTCATATAAAAGTTTAAGAAATACAGTTGTTATGTCTGATTCCTATACCATCTTCTCAGACTGTTGCTGGAAGTCTGGCAGAAGAGAGCTCAGATGGTGGATAGCCTAGGGCCCTATTTGTAGTTCTCAGTAAGAACAAGAATAAAAAAATTGTCCTTGAGGCTGGACAATGTCCTTCTGCCATGTATTCAATGTGAACAATGTGGGGCAAGACCTCTGCATCCTTTCCCCATGACTGTGCATGGTCCTGGACCAGATTCCACATTCAGCAGAGTCTGCTGTAGGTGCAAAATGTGGGGTTACTGAAGTTTGGCAATTGTTTTCATTGACCTTGGGACTTAAGAGCAACAGACTTCTCTGTCCCAAACCGTTAGTCAGCTTGGTATGAATTTGAAGAATAGGTTTTAATTTGAAAAATAATTCTGGAAGATAGATTCAGAAAACAGCTGGGGAAAAGAAGGCTTCAAGGGGCCCCAACAGCAGCCATCCAAAATACATGAGGAGGTTGCTGAGCAGACGTAGCCAGGCTCTTCTCAGTGCTTCATGGCCATGAATGAAAATGCTTTTAGCATTAGGCCATTAAGGTTACACCCCAAGCCACCCAGCAGCCAGCTTTAGAGGCCACCTGGGTGGACAGAATCCATTAGATGGGGGCATGTAATATTTTTTATTGGTTCCCTGCATCCAGGGACTGAATTAAACTGTTCAACTGGGCCAGTGACGGCTGACCCAAGTAAGTGCCTACCTCCTTTAAGTGTTCTAAGTGTCTGACCATGGAGTATGTTTCATTCACATCCTCTCTGAGTCAATTTAAGCAATCCAGGCAAAGTAGAACACCTACAACGAATAATATTTAGAATTATCAGCCATCAAATGAAGCCAAGTGATTATAGCTGTTCCTGGAGACGTTATGAGGAAGTAGAATTGCCCTCTGGCAGAAGAAGGAAATGAAATTGGATTTACTGCTTTCTGGCAGGCTACTCAGCAGTTCGACCAGTAAAGAGGAATTCTACCAGCTCTCTGTAGCTTCTCTAAAACTTGTTCCATTTCTCTCACTACCCTAACCTTAGGAGTCTTGCTGATTTTTGGACACTTTGCAGAAGTAAAATTGCCTTTTCCTTTAAGTTGTCATGCAGGCCTAGTCACTGTGTTGCTTCTCCTCTGTGTTGCCTTTCCCCTCTTGTACCTCCAGTGGGAACTGCACACTTACAAGAAGAGTGGTTTTCTCATAGACCTGTGAATAAACCTGGGAGCATGGAGTTGCAGTTCTATTACATAAAAGAGATAACAACCTGGGCTTGTTTTGTCATATTTTTCCTTCATCCCAAGACAGCATTATTTCTCACTGCTTTTCACCCATCTACAGGAGACTATAAAACTGTCATTCTGAATGTATAACTAAATCTGTCAATGAATTGACACTAATATACCTGGCCAGCAGACGACTCCCACCTTAGTCATGCATTTCTGGCATGCTTACGGCTATACCTTACCTACTGCTTAGGCAGTTGGTATTGTCAGGTCAGCCAAACCACTGCCTTGTCAACTTTAAAAGATTCCCTGAGGCTCAGAAAAACTTAAGGATGCACCTGGTATCAACCTTAGATGCTCTTCTTGCTTTTCCTGGATGGTTCATGCTTTCTGAGTCTCAGTCACCTTGGAGATCTCGCAAAAAAGTAACAATAAGGGATACAAACTGGCCTGCTTCAAAGCTGAGATGATAAAAAAGACTAAATTATGAAAAATTTCAAAGTTGTTTCCATTTAACAGAGTTGAAACAAGACCCGCTTGCTCTTTGAAATTTCTTGCTGAACTTCTAAAATGCTGGACATAGGTTTTTTTATTCATAACAAAACATTAAGCACTCCTAGTAAGAACATTCTTTTCACTGTTATAGGAAAACAAAAATTATTCCACTAAAGAGTTATTTTTTATTTACTTTCATTGTTTTATTTATTTATTAATATTTGAAGATGGCTTTAATTCCCAGTTTCAGTTTTCAAAACAATTGACACCAAACTGTGAGTGTCGGATAAACCGTTTTAGACTGATCCTTCTGTGGATAGTTTGAATCTGTGAATCTGTCTATCCATTTAGTCTTCACATCTGAAACTGAAAGAACCTGCAACATGATGATTTATTTCTTTAAAAAAAAAAATTGTTAATTTACCCTTATTTATTTACATTCTTTGCAAATATGCATAAACACTTCATTAGGTAATTAACTGAAAAAAATTACTTGTCTAAGTGAAATGAAAATAGCATTACAAAATAGAGCAAAAGTGCCTAGGTAAGGCATGTTACTACTTTATTTTATTATTTTCCCACTTTTCAGTTTTATTCATAGGCTTATCTAGACTGTTCCTGTCACTTTGGACATCAAGCTCACTGAAAGCCTTATCATTGAATGAATGCAATGCTTGGTATAAGAATAATTAACTTTTCTTATGAACTAGTGCTACTACAGAGTGCTGTATAGTTGCTACTGTTTTGCCCAGACTAATTCGCTAAGGAGCAAGGTGGCCAGTGTAATGGTGGGTAAGTGATCCCGTTTGTTATTATTTCTTTTGTGTTATCTCCACTGCAAAAATATAAAGGTTATTGGGATTACATCACAAGGCAACCAATCTGTATTTCTGCTCCTGTAAGGTTCTTTCTGGAAGTAGACAGAGACAGCTTGTACATGCATATGCCTCAAAATACCTTACAATTTCATGGCCACACTCACTGATGTTCATTGTACATGGATTTAGGGCTCTCAGGCCCTGGGCCCTGGTGTGACATCCAGCTGCTATAACTTGATAGGCAGCTGCCAGGGCACAAACTTTCTGAGCAAGCACGGCAAGCCCAGCCTATCAAATGTGTTGTGCATGCATGTGGAGTACAGCCTGCAGATATGTGCTTGTTGTGCTCATGGTCCACAAAAACTCATGCTTCCAGCAGCATAATTGCAGTCTTTGCTGGTGTTATCTTTGTGCAAATAAGAAGCATTTGGGGAATATCATTTGGGTTTCTACCTAGGGAAACTTCTGTGCTTCTCTTTCTGCACTGCACTATGACTGTCTTCTAGAGAACAGACATTTGTTTGTAGGTTTCCCCATGCTTTTCTTTGGGGAAAGAAAGGTGAAAGAGGGATGGGTTATTTATTTTCATTACTCAGAGACAGGGGGAGTGGAAGAGATCATTAATTCCTTTCCCATGGCTGAGATCATTCTATTCACAGTTCTTTTACCAGAAAACATCCATCTAACTTAAGACTGTAATAGATACTCCAGTGGGTTTAAGTGGAATAGTGGATTGAGTATGAACCCCATGTCTCTGATGGAGGTTATTTTCCTTGAAGAGGGGAAGACTTCTTCATAAGCAGTTCCTGAACTGCTAGAGTGTTTCACAAAATGATAAGCCAATGTCAATTCCTGCTGACTGTATGAAACCAGGCCCAAAACTACCATAGTTTTGGAACTGTTAAGAGGCAATCATGTTCAAAGAGATGCGGGGGAGAAGACTAAATAACAATACATGTTGCAGCTAGCCATTTTTCATTTATTGCCATATATAAATCAGAGCCAACAGATGCTGAAATTTATCTATGGAAATCTACAACTCCATTATTTCTCTCCCTTTCTTCCTGGGTCTATTTTTTATGTTATATGTCTTTCCATTTTCTTGTTCTGTTACCTTTAAAAAGATTTTTTTCCCTTTTTCACTTAATTTTATTTCTTAAATGTAACTTTGCATGATAACCTGAGGGAAATACTACAGCCAGGAGAAACAGGTGATTAGGTGATGTTGCAGCTTGATTGTTATCAGCTTTTCTTTGACTTTTCTCAGGAATGCTATTGCTGTGCTGGAAGATGTTAATGGCTGCCATAAAGTTTGTCTTTGATCTGCAGAAAATTCCAGGCCTCATTAATCCCCTGGTTATGGTGGGCACCCTCCATTCAGTCTAAACAAGAAGCAGCAGCTAAGCTCCTGTACAAAATAAAATTGCTGAAAACAGTAGAAGGCACCACCCAGGCAGTTATCCTACAAAGAAAAGCTGAAGCATGAACTAATTTGTGGAGAACAAAGAACTTTCCTGGGAAATTAATATATATTCACTGGCTGAGACATCAACTGATAGGAACTGTGTGTTTAAAAGTAGTCAGAAAGCTGGGAAAAAAACAAATAGGCAATGTGGGTGGCCCAGGAAGAAAGCCAAGAGAAAAAGCTTCTGTTGAGCAGAGTACCTACTGAAAAAGGAGGGTTGGATTTCTGAGCAAGGAAACAACCTTCTGCTGTTTTTTCCTACCACATTCAGGGCAACAGGACTTTGTGTACACTCTTTGCAAATACACGGGAACATCAGAGAAACATAATCTGGCCCAAATCAACAGTTTCTCCTGCTGAAAGAAACAATGTGTCAAGATCGTAACTGGTGGCTAAAGGTTTGGGCAGGACAACAGTTGTTTGAAAACGTGAGGTAGTTATAAAGTGTGCTTGTTTGCTGAGATTGTAGGCTTTTTCAACCTTGAGAAGCCCAGTTCATGCATGTGACCAACTCAGTGAGGCTTAGGGAACCGAAGCATCATGCAGCTCAGGTTGTCCTTCCTATTTCACCGGAACAAACTGCAGCTGAGTGATCCTCATGATTGTGCAGGTGAATAACCAAATTCCACTAGGTTTGGTGAATTTCTCTTTGTCTCTCATAATGCTTGCAAAGATAGCTCCCACTTTTATTGCTGTATATGGTTAAATAAGATTAGAAGACCGTAAATCTGCACTGAATTGAGCTTAAGGCTAGACAGAGGTGTTTCAGGCTGCTAAGCAGGTTTGGTCACTGTCAGAGCCCGTTAGAATGCATACAGTTGTTTTAAAGAAGCTTTTTGTGCCAATGGGAAGAGGGTCACTGATGTTGTTTTATTAGGCCATAGTTTAATGATAGAGCTTTAAAAAGATTGTTTCTATTCTGATGCCCCTACCAGCACATGGCTTTTTCCTAAATTATGTGATAATTTTGTGGCCTACAGGATTTTTCAAGTTTAGAATTGTAACGAAACTTTCCTAGAATTTCTTTCAAAAGCAGTCAGGATTTGTGACTCAAATTTAATAAATTATTGATATTATTTTACTATATCACAAATTACTTTGGGAATATTTTTTTTCTACATATATCTTTATTGTCTGAAGATTCATGCATTTATTTTTCCATTTATCAGTTTGGCCTTAGACTGATTTGTTTATGAAAGAATATCTGAAGTCCCTGTTAGCTAATATCATCAGAAAAGTAATCCTTTCCTTTGGGATTACTTACATGTATTTAATCACCTAAGCCTGGGGGGAAAAAAAAAAAAAAAAATCAATGTAAGGATCCACTGTTGCCCCATTCATACTGGACTTAGACCCATTTCCATTGGAAAGATAAATTGCTAATATAGGCCAGATATCTTGAAATTAATCTGGATCCAGCAATGCAGTCACACTTGAGTCTTTTTGGATTTAAAATAAATATCTTGAAACATGTTTGTATTTATCAGTTAGTTATGAGACATCCTTTGGAAAATTTTGCTGCTATGAGATCAGAACGGGAATTATGTCTTTTGTTTGTAGTATATGAAACACACATTCAGAAAAAAACATGTTAGTTATCAATTGTTACATCTGTTTGATTTTGAAGTAGTGTATCTGATCCCTTTTGTATTCCTACTCAAAAGAAAGCACATTAAAAACCATAATCACGAAGGCCATCTTTAATTTTTCTGCTTTTTATAAATTTGGCAGGGGACTTAAGGTCTGAAAGGAAAAGGTATCTGTACTACATCTCTCCACTCCCTTCCACCCCACTGTATGCCAGCCAGTGAGCAGGTATGCTGTGTAGTTTGGGGAGTTTTCTACACTGCAGCTGTCTCAATACCTATTCTGTAGAGGAAAAAACCTACCTGCTTGACACTATCTCAACCTTTCAGAAGTGTGAACTTTGCTTTGGAAATTCTTAACAGGCTGCATTTTATTTTGGCTAATTTTATTGCTACAGTTTGCTTGCAAAACGGAAAACAGAAAAAAGGACATATACAGTATACTAGTACCTTAAGCAAAAATAGTGCAGCTATCTAAGCTGACCTGCTGTTGGAAAATCTCCTAAGTAACTCCAATCCCTCCCTTCATCATTCTCTCATCCCCAAAGTAATAAAAGTGGAGTTAGAACAGCAAACACCTGGCATGTTGGTCACGCAGCATGACTTTACATTGTAATCATCTCGTCAAGGAGCTGAAAATAGCATTGTGCTGCAGTGTTCGAGCAGTACTGCTTCAGGAAGGAAGACAATAACCAGCATTTGGCAGCAGCCTACACACTAACTGCGAGCGATACAGAAGTATTCCACAAATTGTTTCCCTCATCTCATCTTGAAAACATTCACCCTGCATCCCCTGGCAATGTATCATTGAGGCCCACACACTTCTTGTCTCCAAGTAAAAGGTGGTGGGCATTTACTGCGCTGCACACAACCATAAAGCAGTCTTCCACACAGTAACATTCACTCCAAGCTTTCAACAAAATAGTGCATAAAATTAAATTAATTCTAGCACGTTGAGTGTGCCATGTAAACTGCAGGAAAGAATGGTACAAAAAGCTTTGTTTGAATGAATTAAGGGGAATCATGAGCAGATAAGAATCATGATACATAATTATTAGACTATGCAGCAAACCAGAAATATAAGATTTAAAGTAGAAATTTGGACAAGAGATCTTGCCCAAAGAGAATTTTTGAATGAGATCGAGAAGGTGGAGAATGTCTCAGGTAATCTGGCACCAAGGCAATGCCACACAGGATTAGGGGGATCACAGAGATTAAAAAGAGGTTAGGAAATGGGCATTGCTTTCCAAAAGTGAATGTCATAGTGACAGGAAAGCATCTTATGAATTTCTTGGGAAAAATCACAAAGTCTGGAATTTGTAAATCTGAGTATTTTCATGTTCTGTCACTCATTCATACGCACGGGTAACAAATTCATCTAATGGACTAACAGTGCTTGTACATTTTTGGGTTTGGGGAACTGCATCTTTCATTGTGAATATTTTTTTTTTATCACAATACTTCAGCACAGCTCTCTGGGTTACCTTCTGCAGAAATACACTGGAAGTTACAAGATCAGCAAAGGGAAGAGGAGTAGGGCACAGCAACTTGGAATGTTACCAGTGTTCATTCAAATGTGATGCTAGGTTGGCAATTCAAATGAATAGGGCCAGTCAACTTCATTCACCAGCCTGAAGAAACTGGTGGAGGTAATCCCTGATCTAAGTGTGATTACTAAATTGTGGCTTACTAGGAACACTAAAGAATTATGAGTGCATAATTGTAACAGTTTTCCAAATGTCAGGTAGCATGACCCAGATACCTGTGGAGAATTATGCATGTCCTCATTCCCAGGCAATATGATAAGAAAGCTGGTTTTCCATCGATTAAGAAATATATATGTAACCAGAACAACTCTGTTATTTTATAGAAAATGGTCAAACAAATATGTTTTCATTTTCTGAGGAGATTACTTCCATGCAAATTCCTTTGTTTTCCAAACTTGTAGTCTTCTTGCACATATTCTGGACACTTGAGTTAGTACTACATGGCTTTCTGATTAAATAAATAACGCCATACAGAGTAATTCAAGCATACTGCATTACATGGACTAAGAACTGCCTAACTGTCAGGCCCACAAAAACAATCACCAAAAAGAACTGCTTCCAAATGGAGATGCTTCTACTGGAGCTTTGCAGGAACTGGTGGTAAGCCATAGCACTGTGCAATGTTTTCTTCTGCTGAAAAAATTGTGGATGAGAAAAGATGAGCAGAATGGTAATTCAGGAAGAGGGCAGGACAGTTGTACAAAACAACCTGGACTGTGTAGTAAAATAGGTCCCTGTGAAACAAAATATCTATTAGTACAGTGAAAGCAAAACTGCTGATGCAGAAATAGGAAATACAAAGGAAATAAAAGCTTTTTTTCCTAGATATTTGGATGCTATTCAGAAACAGGCTCTGTTCTCTACAGAGGATGTTGTGATCATAAAAAACAATTGGTGAATTTTATCTGTGAGGATATGGAGACTAACACTGGAAGCAGAAACAGGGAAACAGCAAATAGTAGAAGGCAGGCAAATTTTCCTCCTTTGTATGGGTGATGCTGCACAGGGCAGGGCACAGAGAAGAGCCTCAGAAATAATTCAAGGACTGAAGAAAATGAAAAGACTGTCAAGATTCAGAGTTTAGCTTATTAAAACAAGATGACAGAGTATTTAATTCCAGAGTGTTAAGTACCACAAGTAGAAAAGAAATAGTGGTTACTGGAGGGTTTTTTATTCTAGCAGAGAACAAGCATAATGAGAAACCAAGAATGCAAGCTAAACTCATGTAATATTAAATTGGAAATAATAGAAATGTTTTTTCAACACTGAAGGTGATCATCTTCTGGAAAATATTTCAAAGGGAAACACCAATTTATCTATTTTTAATACTTTTAGATTAACGTTTTAATTGTCCCTGATGTTGAAACAATCAGAAAAATGTTAAGATTTGTGCAATAAATGACTTCTTTTCTGGTGCTCAGAACTTTTGCATTCATTGCAGGTCATGCGTTAAGGTCCTGTTTCTGTGCAAGCATTTATTGCACGTGCATTTTTAATGCAGTTTGTTTGACTGAGTTACCCTTTTTGAACAGTCTATTAGGTGGTAATCATAAGGGTAGGGCCTGATCTGTACTTTTAATTCAACAGGCAAAATTTATTCTGATCTGTGTTTTCTTTCACTTAGACTGACAAGCTTTACTTTCACTTTTTTATTGTGACAGGGAACTAGCAGGAGGTAAAACATGGTGGGCATTTCTGTAAAGTGAAATTTTAAGCAATGGGTTTGCTAATGTATTATTTTTCCCTCAGGTGAAAACTGAAAACCTGATTGCTATTTTGCTGTGAGACATGCTGGTGTGTCTCATATGCTATCGTTTTTTGGTGCTTGGCAAAGAGGCAACTTTAGATAGAGGAAGACATGGAAAATTTGTAAAATTAAGACATTTAGAAAGGGATGAGGGAGAGAGCAACCTATAATGAAAGGGAATGCAGTTTTCTATGTTTGAATTTTATGTGATGCTCAGCCTCATTATTTTTTCCCAGTGAAAGTCAGGAAGTTTTCAAATAATTATGTTTTAGCACATTGTGTATGCTGGAATAAGAGAAAAAGAGAGATACTGCCTGTAATTCATGTGCACATGACTGTTTTTATAATTTTTTGCAGATTCCAAATTCTTTAATTGCTTCTCTAACTAATCCATCACTTCTGCTGATTATATTTACTAAAATAATAGAAATTGAAGAAAATCAGCTCTGGCACAGTACATTCTGGGATATAAAGATATAAACACACTGGAGAGTAGCTACTGGAATCAGAGTAGTTAAGCAGTCATGGCTAAAATTCATCATTTAAGATTGATGATTGTTGTTTGTGCAACTGGAATATGAACTGAATATACATTTACAACTTCTTGCATTGACTCCTCCTGGGGACTGGGACCATAAATGCATCAGTTTCTAAATTCCTGGTACAGCAAAAATTAATATTGTGCCTTGTGGCCCCTCCAGGTTTTGGTTTATTGATCCTAGACTGCATAGTGCTTGACTGCAGAACAGCAGACAAATGGGACTTCATGCTTCTTTCTGTGGAATATTGCTCTATGATTCAGTTAACAGTAGAGGAAACTTCTACTTATTTGATTCTTAGCTTATTGCAAATTCTTCTTGGACTGGCATCACAAAACACACCAGTATGACTCGTGCCATCCTCAGGAATTCTGTGAGAGAGAAAGACTGAAAAGTGAGGAAGAGTGATTTACCATGTCATTTCTGAGAGCCAGTCTCTTCTGCTTGGAGTTGGAGCCAAAAAAGGTCATGTTGCCACTCAGCACTGACAACCTTAGTCTGTCAACAATAATACTTAGCATTTATATAATGCTGTACTGGCAGTAGGTAATTAATTCTTACACCACCGCTGGGAGATGAGTCACCAAACACCTTTAGAAAGACTTTCGTTTTAATACCTCTGGCAATGTTATATGCTGAAATGCACAGATTACTGGTATTCATCTCAAACAGAAGCTAGAAGGTGACATTAATATTTTATGGATTTTTTAAAAAATGAAAATAACAAATAACGTAAATAAATCTCAGAAGCTTAGTAATGAGAGAGAGATGTTATGCTTTTAAATCTTGATTCAAATCCACCTTGTGACAGTGTGAATAAAACATAATTCCATCAGATAACTGGTTAATTTCAAATGAAATCTTGAGGGATAGTTACTGGTGTCAAATGAAAACCCACCAATGCACTTGCAGTAAAACAGCATCTCCTTTAGATTGTTAATACAGAGGGAAAAGCATTGAAAATTTAAAAACTTGGTTTTCTCACCTTGACAGCTAGGCCTCCCAGACAGCATTGAAAGATGCCATTGTTCTGCCAGAGCACAGCAACACTGCTTGCTAGAGCAAACCCTGCTCCAGCGGTGGGAATTTATTTTTTCCCCACCTCGAAAGCACCATCTTTGGGGTGAGGACTGTTTTATGTTGGTGAGGACTCATGCTGTTCTTCATCTGTGATGGGCACAGCCACAGTACTGTCCTTGGTAGGTTAAAATTTATCCTTGCACTTCTACCTTCTGGTAGGTGACAGCTGGTGGCAGCCTTGCTGAGGAGCATTTTCTCCACTGCCACCCCAGTCCTTGCTCCTCCTGGGGCACCCCACAGCTCCAGGGCTGCTGGTTGTGCCTGGGGTCTGATTGGGGCATCAGCAGTGTAGCCTCCGAGCACGTCTTGCAGGTGACAAAGAGAGAGGCAGAGTGCTTACCCCAGGTGCTATTTCTAATGGAGGCAGGCGTACAATATGTGGTAAAAGGCTGGAAATATAAATGTATTATTAAGCTACAAATGAATGGATTCTCCCTTTAGGCTCACCCAGAAAGTCTCACTTCCTAGCCTGGTAATTACTGCCAACTCTTTCAAGCAGCCTGCTCTGTCTCCAGTCCACATATGAAACACACAAACTGGTAACTTTCCTGTGAGTACTATGGCTACAAATGAAGGAGAAGAAGGACCTTTCAGAAGAGAAGGTGCCATCACGTCTGTGTCGGCTAAACCGGGTGCTGTTTGTTGTGTTAGTACCATGTACTTGCACACAGAAGTACACTTCTGTATACAGAAGTGCAGCAAACTTCTGGTACTTCTATTTCTACTGTAGGCCACCAATTTTTATGGAGAAGGAATGACTGCTTTGGAATTAAACTGTTCAGAAAATGCATTGCTCACATTCCTGAATAAAGCAATTCATCTTAAAATCAATGCATTGCATTGGGAGTCACATATCCACAGGATTTTTTATTGATTTATTTGTTTGCTTCAAGGACTATTGAACCCTAAATACACCATAAGTACCTATCCCCCCCAAAAAACCACCCAAGTGTTACAATACGTAGTCTATTAAAATACTTAACATACATACTGTGACAACCTTACACTCTATATAGGATACCAAACATGTAAAAACTAACCTTGGCAGTTCCTAAAATGTTGATGTTTTGTATATATTATGTATATGTAAGGCAATAATAAAACACAGTAGGCTAAGTAATCTATATCTGTTTTTTTTCACCAGAGGACTGTAACTTGCCTGTCAACATACTTAGAGCATTGACACACACACCTGCGTTCTGTGGCGGAGATTTAATGTATGTGATAATGTGATTAATGAGTGTGATATTTCATTTTTTTAAGCTCTAAAAAGTAGCCTGTAAAAATTCAGTAATTGTCTTTGGTTGAATTCAGGGCTGATTTATTCTCTGTGTTAGATTTAAAATAAATTCAGGAAATGCTTTAATGAGGTACCTTTAGAAACTGCTTTTCAGCCAAACACCTCAGATTTTACTTGCATACATTCAGAAGCAGCCAGCGATGCTATACTCTCATGCATGTGATTTGATTAACAAGCATGATTTAAGTCTGAAGTTTTCAACAGTTTACAAAAAAGCAGATGAAAAATTATTCTGGAAAACATTTCCACAGTACATCTACAAACGGGTTTCAGATTTTTTTGAGAGATTATCTTCTCATATGAAAGGATGTCCATGGTGAGAGACAACCAACTAACACTATTTATATAAACTCTTTTTTTCAATAGTGTTGTATTACTGTGTGTGTTTTGACACATTGGTCTCTATTACTTACCTTTATTATTTAAAAAAAGTCTCAAATATAACCCTACTGCCTCTTTTAATGCAATATATTCCTGTTTCAGTTGCAAACAGTAAATGAATGACACAGCATTGCTTTTATTTCCACAAGGAATACCAGTTTGTCTCTGGTGGAGCGAGCAGTGTCTGCCAGCTCCCTGCTCAGCACAGGAGTAGCTGGGGGGCTGGGATGGATGCATCAGTAATGCAACATGTGGACTGTTTGTTTGGAGAACTCAAATGAAAGCAGGAAGTATGATCAGGAAAAAGTTTTTAATGATGTTTGCCTTATTATAGTTATAAAGCCTGTCTGTTATGTCTTTCCTATCATTTACTCAAATTGCTAAGTCATTTTCAAGTTCTTCCTACAATTAGCATGAAGGAAGCTGACTGTTGGCTGGCTAGAAAACTTTGCTGCTCAATCTTCATTCATTAAAAGCTGTCATGAACAGTGGTCAGGCACAGCTGAGGTGGTCAAAATTTATACCATGCCTACAAAATAAAGGATAGGTTAAATGCTTTAGAAAAGACTAGTTTATTTTAGTTGTTCGGTTTAGTTGGTGCAGAACCTGATGATATATCTTATGACAACAGAACAGTGTAATTTGAACAACAAAATGGAGTGCAGAATCATTTTACTGTGCCAACCTGAGAACATAAATTGTTCTAGAAATTGCTGTGGTTTCATTAGCTTCAGCACAGCTATTCCTACAGAGCATATGAGGGCATATGTAAGTTGAGTTTTTCTCAAAATCCAAGATTGAAACTATTTGCTGACAGCTTTCCTCAACCCCACTTGAGAGAAGACAATGTCCCATGTGAGGATGTTTCTGTAACAGTAGGGTGAATGTTCCACAAAATCATAAAATAAGTCTGTTTAGCTCTTTGCTCTTTTTCCCTGCCTATATGCTCTTATCAGGTCTATGTAGTGCCTAATTCTTTAGCTTCCATGCAATTGTTTCCAGTATCTCCTGTGATAAACTTTCAGAATGCTATTTATCTCATATGTATACATGTACATACAAAGCTTTTACAGTGTGAATTAAGTTGTGAATATTTGACAGCGTTTTCTTGGTTGATGAAAGAGGGAAAGTCTGGAGAAAGGAAGACTTACACTCAGTGGAGGGGAACCAGGAAGCAGTAAGTAAACTGTAGCATCTTTCATATGAGGAAAGGCTGAGAGGGTTGCGATTGTTCAGCCTGGAGGCTCAGGAGAGTTCTTATCCATGTGTATGTTCCATCCATGTCCCATCCACATGATGGGAGAGAAGGAATACTTTTCACAGTAGTATCCATTGACAGGACAAGAGGAAATGGGCACCAGTTAAGACATGAAATTCTATCTGAAAGCAACAAAATATTTTTTTACTGTGCAGGTAATCAAATGCTGAACTAGGTGGCCAAAGAGGGGCTCTGGAGTGTCCACCCATGGACATACTCAAAACCTGACTGCACATGGTCCTGGGCAACTTGCTCTAGATGACTTTGCTTGAGCAAGGTAGGGGTGAACTATATGGTCTCCAGAGATCCCTGCCAACCTGAAAGCTTCTGTCATTCTGTGAAGATAAACCAGTCAAAACCTCTGAAATTTGATAGTATGTAGGAAATATTGTTCCCAGTAAAAGGGCTTTCAAAAGCTGTCTCAGACCCTCCATCAAAGCAAACGCTCACATTCAGCTTTTTCCTTGCTTTGTCATTTTACTTTGGTGATACTCACTAGATTATCTTCTTTTCCCTCCTCTCCTTCTGCTCCTTACATTTTCTGACAAGAAATTGGACAAAGAAGCCTAAGAGACGTTGACAGTGACTGTAACGTTCAGAGTAGACAGGTGTGGTGGGTTGACCCTACCTGGACACCAGGTGCCCACCAAAGACGCTCTACCGCTCCCCTTCTCAGCTGGACAGTGGAGAGAAAAAATATAACTAAAAGTTCATGGGTCAAGAAAAGGACAGGGAGAGATCACTCACCAATTACTGTCACGGGCAAAACAGACTCAACTTGGGGAAATCAGTTTAATTTATTAATGGTCAAATCAGAGCAGGATAATGAGAAATAGAAACTAAATCTTAAAAACCTTCCCCTCACCCCTCCCTTCTTCCCAGGCTCAAGTTCATTCCCATTTTTCTCTACCTTCTCCCCCTGAGAAATGCAGGGGGACGGGGAACAGGGGTTGCAGTCAGTTCATCACACATCATCTCTGCTGCTCCTTCCTCCTCAAGGGGAGGACTCCTCACACTCTTCCCCTGCTCCAGCATGGGGTCCCTCCCACAGGAGACAGTCCTCCATGAGCTGCTCCAACATGAGTCCTTCCCATGGGCTGAAGTTCTTCATGAACTGCTCCAGAGTGAAACCCTTCCATGGCGTGCAGTCCTTTCAGGAACAGACTGCTCCAGTGTGGGTCCCCCACGGGGTAACAAGTCCTGCCAGCAAACCTGCTACAGCATGGGCTTCTCTCTCCACAGTTCCAGCCAGAAGCCTTCTCCAGCGTGGGCTTCCAGTGGGGTCACAACCTTCTTTGGGCATCCACCTGCTCCGGCATGGGGTCCTCCACAGGCTTCAGGTGGGTGTCTGCTCCACCATTAACCTCCACGGGCTGCAGGGGAACAGCCTGCTTCACCATGGTCTTCACCACAGGCTGCAGGTGAAGGTCTGCTCCAGCTCCTGGAGCACCTCCTCCTCCTCCTTCTTTACTGACCTTGGTGTCTGCATAGTCATTCCTCTCACATATTCTCACTCCTCTCTCTGGCTGCAGTTGTGCAGGTTCTTTGTTTTTTTCCGCCTTCTTAAATATATTATCACAGAGGCATTACCACCATCACTAATTGGCTTGGCCTTGGCCAGCGGCAGGTCCATCTAGGAGTTGGCTGGCGTTGGCTCTATTGGACAGAGAAGAAGTTTCTAGCAGCTTCTCACAGAAGCCACCCTTGTAGCCCCCCAGCTACCAAAAACTTGCCACACAAGCCCAATACAGCAGGGTAGTATGGATGTTAGAACAAGGTGCCTGGGCCTTGCATGGCACAAACTATTGCTGAGTGGAACAACCCAGCTGTCACTCACTCTCAGGAGCCTCATCCAGCAAGACCTCTATGCCATGCCTCACTGGGACCATGCAACATATCCAGCCAGGCATTCCTCCTTCATGGGAACATTTAGTGTGTCACATGTAAACTTCTTCTCCAGTGTATGCTACTCTTCCTCATCCTTGAAGGGACTGGAAAGTCCAACAGTGCTATTGGTTTCCCTGCTAAACCTCCATGCCTCTTAATTACTCATTGGCAAGTAGAGATTCAGATAAAGCTGGAGAAGTCCAAGTAAACAGTCTTTCCCAGTGCTGGTGGTGAAAGGGAAAAGAAATCCATTTTTGGAAGAAAATATGCAACATAGTACAAAAAGCTCTGCAGTTGATGTATGCCTTGAGACTAGATCTACACTTAAAACCGAGATGATTAATCATCATTTTATATTTCAGAATCCAAAATGCACATACTGAAAATCTTTTTTCAGCTGTTATCTATCTGTCTCAAAGGAGCTTATTTTTTATCAGTGAAGTTCCCCAGACACTGGAGTTCTGCTTCTGAGCGTGGTATGCAGTGCCTGACATCCATACTGTGCTTAACAGCTAGATTCTCTTACAAGGAGAAAAGACTTGGATTCCAGTTCCTACATCAGTAGGAAGTATAATACTCGTTGAAAATGCAGTAGGAAATGAAACTTGAATGATTTTGTATCCTGAGTGTTCAGTGGAGCAAGGACAGGCACCCAGACCTTTTTTTCTTGTAGGTAAGTACCCAAGCCAAAGACTACAGTGTCAGGTGATTCTTGCTCATACTATATGGTCCATTGAATACTTTGTTCATCTGTGCTACCCAGAATGATTTCTGCAGAAAGGACTGTCTACATCAGACACATACAGTTCAATATGTATTCAGGTCTAAACAGCTTACACATGTGGGAGGTACTACTTCACATCGCATTAGTCAGAAGAAGAAAAAGAACACATGTGCCAAAAAGTGAGTGCTCTAACAAATGAGCACTCATATTATTTTCGGTAAATGGTAAAAACCCTGTGGTCTCCAGAGGAAAAAAAAGATAATGTGCTACTCAGTTTAGAAAAGCAATGGTTTCAACATCTCACTTGGTAAGGACTGCACCCCTGAAAGAAAAAGAAATAACCTTCTGGTTCGGAAAGAAGGCACATGAGTCAAGCAGAAGGTGTGATGTAAACTTCTCTTTGTCCTCAGTGTTTCTCACTGAATAGCAAATGGTTTAACAGTCAGGGTGCTAATTTCTGCAGAGCCCATTCATAAGCACTTTCTACATGGATAATTATTTGTGAACTTATATCTTTCTACTACAATTCTGCTGTAATTCTCACTAAATGTAATGGGTGAGCTTGAAACAGAAAAGGATTAAGTCTTCATTAGACCTCAGAGCAGTTTGGGTACTGTCATATGATTCTTCTTGGGCTAAGATTTCATGAGATAAAATGACACGAATCAACACCTTACTGTAGCAAAAAAGGGCAGTCTTGTTCCCCTCCTGGTCCCATCCCCCTTATCCTCCTCTGCTCCAGCACTCATGTTGTGTGAGCACAGCATGTTGGTCCCTACCACGAGCTGTTTTAACTCAAAATTAACAAAGGAAAAGACAGGGGCTATTTTTCTGTCTCACTTACGAGTTGGTTTGGCTTGCAGAGGGCTGAACGCTAAAGCCAGTGGAAGGAAGGAATATGCTTTGGCTCCTGAGATCAGGAGGGGAGAAAGGTGGAAAGGGGTATGGGTGGCAGGAATAGAAAATTAGGGGAAAGCAGCTCTCTCCCTTTTCACAAAACAAGTCATTAAACCATTACAGAAACATAAGATTCTCTGTTCTCTGTGTCTGTTATATTTATAGCCCATCTTGTACCAAAAGTTAGCTTTTTCAGGGAAATGTTCCTAACTGCAAATTTAGATGGTAACACTGTGCTCAGTGCAGCTATGGACCTGCACCACAACTCAGGTCTCAAGTTCATTGAGCTTTGACAGGTTTCTTAGTCTCAACCAAATGCCAGATTCAGAGTAACACTTCAGTTGGAGGGCTTTGTTCCAACTAAAGCTCTTCAAAAGAGATTATGAGTCTAAACCTGGGGCCATGTCTCATAATTTTGGCTTATGCATTTGACTCTTCAGTTAGCACATCTGCCTCTTTCATTAATGTATTTCAATGTGATTGTTGCATTTAGTGATAGATCAAATTCATCCAGCCATGGGCCTGCTACTTCATAATTTTAAGTTGAGAACATCTGAGGAGTATTAATATTTCTGACTCATTTTTTCCTGCTTAAATAACAAAATCACAATATAAGATTCTTCTTACTGCTGAGGACTTTTTATACGCTTTTCCCACTGAACCTTAAAAATTTTCTGTAGAGCACCTATATCATAGCTTAGATCAACTCATTGATACAGTGGGAAAAAATGAGCAAAGTTTCAGCTCAAAAACCCTTCTAAACAAAAGCTAATCTGTTTTTTCCAACTCTCTTTTGCTCTGATAAAAGATATAACTTCTTTATACAAAATGCCTTGCAGATTTCCTTAGGTCAGCACATTCAAGCCAACATTACAATTGTTATTATTCAGCAGAGTCTCCTAAACCTGATTAAGAATAAAGCAGTTTATCCCAGAGGGGTATTGCACTTCTAAACGACCCAACCAAGCGTTTCTGGGCAGTTTGGAACTCAAATTCACACTTTTCTTACTTACTGTCAAACTCATCTTCTCACCAGGGATGGTCAACCTGTGTATAAAGAAACAGGTCCATTACCCTGTCTTCAACTCAAGACAGAGTTAATTTGTTCATAACCTTTTTTCCCTAGTGCAAATACAAAGATCCAAAACATAACCAGTGGTACATATTGAATCACAAGGCTTGTTAACTAATCCCATGGTGGATCTATTACCCACAGGTCCTGAGCTGATGCACTGCCTAGCCAACTGTTAGCTACCAAAGTATCTCAGCTTTCAGGTGTTCAGTGCCACAGCAGGGCAAACCGTAACTGGTCCATGTAATGACTCTTCTGCGATGGAGTTTGTGTGCCTTGGAACTAGTCACAACACTTTATCCCTGCGATCACATGCTATCAGACCTGGTGTGCAGAATGTACTTTTGGAAATCACAGTATACCACTCAAACAGTCCCCATTCAGTTCATACTGTGCTGAGTATTGTCTTGGGAGACTAGTAGTCATGGCTGTGATAGGGCATATACAGCACCCAACATAGTTTCTAAAGTTGCACCTAACCAGGAGATGTCTGAAGAAATCATCTGTCTGTAGCAAAGAAACTGAAAATGAGATTTCCATAATCGGTGTAAGAAGCAGTATCCTTCAGAAATATCCCAATAATTATTTTTGTAGGCAACTGTTGTGGTTTAACCCCAGTGAGCAACTAAGCAACACACGGCCGCTAGCTTACCCTCCCCTGCCCCGGTCAGATGGGGGAGAGAATCAGGAAAAAAGTAAAACCTGTGGGCTGAGATAAAGACAGTTTAATAGCACGGCAGAGGAAGAGAGAAAAAAAATAAAAGAATATACAAAACAAGTGATGCACAATGCAATTGCTCACCACCCACTGACCCATGTCCCGCCAGGTCCTGGGCAGCAATTGCTGTCCCCCAGCCAAATCCCCCCAGTTTCTATATTGAGCATGATGCCATAAGGTATGGAATAGCCCTTTGGTCAGTTTGGGTCAGCTGTCCTGCCTATGCTCATGACAGTAGGTGTACTGTCATGACTTCCCAAATACGTACCACTGGCTATGTTTTCGTTTAATATACAACAATAACAACATTCTTCTCACTGCCTTTCTTCTGCAGGCCTACATCATTGACTTTCTCCTTAACATTGATATTTACCATTTCTACCCAGATTTAGCTCTGCCCAGAGATGAAGATGAATGGAGAGTTGCTGTTAATGATCAGCTTTCTGGTAAAGTAAGAGTTAACTCTACCAAACACACTTCAAGTTTTGGAAACTCCACCTTTCTGACTTAGGAAAAGAATTGGGATATTCCAGGAAATCAGTGAAGGATCAGCTCATAGTGCAAAAATGTGATCAGAAGGACTTACATGATGAAAGATATGCACAAACTGAAGGATAAAGGGAAAAGAAAATACACACATGATCAACCTCTTCTTCCATCCTTCCCTCCCCTGTGATGTCACTCCTACAATTGCTCTTGTTCTGGTATCTGCGTTCCAGAAGGATGACAAAAATTTTGTAAAGAGCCATGAGAATGATAAAGAATTAGAAAACATTCATATAACAGAAGGCTCAAGAATCTCAGTCCATTTAACTTACTGAAAGAAAAGAGGAAGGTACAGGAACATAGCCTATAAATACCTATAAAAGAAACATTAGAAGAGACAGCTCTTCAATCTATCCCACAAATGTGTAACAGTCCCTAATGGAAGGTAAGGTTAGAGAAATCCAGTCTAGAAAGAAGATGCAATTTTTAAAAGTGAAGGTAGTTAAGCAATGGAACAATTTTTAGACTTCAGAGTGGATTCTCATTTCTCACATTTTTAAATCACAGTTGGGCCTATTTATAAAATATATTTCTCTATTTTAACTACGGCTATTGAAATCAGCTACTGAAGAGAGACACTTCCTATATCCTATATTGGAGGCCTGACCACAAAAATCCCTTATAACGTTAACATTCACATATTTTTTGCTGTTACTTCCAGAATTACTGACACAAGATAAGTGCAAGTGTATATGGTCCCAATTGCAAGGGGTGTTTAACTCTCATCAACAGTCTCTTTGTTAGGACTCCTGTGTGGAGCTGAGTTGGACCCTATTGAACTGTTTACACTAGGCTGTTAAGCACTGTCTGTTCTTACATGAAATAGAACACTTTATCTGAAAATGCATGCACTTTAAAATACAGCATTCATTTTTGAGAAGTTTTTCTGTAACTGAATGTTAGCAAGCCCCATGTGCAGAGAGGCAGAGGGAGAGCAGAGAACACATGGGAGCAATGCTAGCAGGAATGAATACTCACACACCTCTCCTGCAGCAATTTCAGCCCCTGCTCTGGAAAACCAGACGTTGCTTGTTTGCCTTCTAGTGGCTTGAATTTAGAATAGCTTCAGCCAAGAATAGGTCTTGCAAAAGAGCTAAGTGAAACTGAGAAGTTATTAGCTCACAGACACTTACTATTATTATAACAAGTTCTGAAATATCAAGATGCCTTTGGTGGGAAACATCTGTGAAATGCCACATACTGTATTAAGAATGTGTAAGGACTAGATCAATGGCACATGTGCATGAAGCAGATCTAGAGAACCATGATTTCAAAAGAAAAAACGTTTTCAAAGTAGATATGGCTTCTCTGATACCAGGGACTTTTCATTCAAGCAACTACATTAATATTTTTGGAAATCTTTGGCACAGCTGAGTCTCTGAAAAAGTGGTCTCTCTGGAGCTGCTCCACTTAGTGCAGGATGGGTCCCCCCTGATGTAAATGGTCCTACTGAATATAGCAAAAAAGACTGAGTGTGCTTTACACGTAATAATATAATTTGAAATGACCTTCACAGACTCCTCTCATTCCCTCCTGGAACATTCGAGACTAAGGATATAGGCAAGGACTGGCACTGAAATTGCTGCAATACAGACAGACTGCAATACAGACAATCCTGCTCCTGCTGCTACTGAAGATGTAAACTCATCTGCCTCTGTTTCCTTTAATGCTACATTGATTTATGTTACTGCTAGGGCTAGATTACGGCAATATACGAAGCAGTAACATATGAACTTACTCACCTGAATCTTTCATGATGTGATATCTTAATGTGTACGAAACTGCTCCTCTTACTGAATGAAAACTACTGTATTAGTGTGAATGTATTTTCTTCTGAAATACTTTCTTGTGTTTTAGCACTTTTTTTTACCTTTACCATCTAAACTATATTTAGATTTAGGATGGGGTTTTATGTTAATACACTGTTCCTTGCTGAGAGGCATAAACTCATTCAGAGATGACCTTTGTCTGCCAGAGTATCAAGGCTGCTTTCAAATCTTGCTGGTCTTTCTCCTCTCCACTCTAGAGCACTAGTGACTGTCTCTGTGCTAGCTGGACTAAATTCAGTGTTCTGCTGAACACTGAAGGCTTACCAGAAATCTCTGTTGCTTATATGCTGTTCTGTTAAATTTAAATGGGTCAGAAACTCTCACCATGCTGTCACAAAAGCTATTTTTAAAGTTAATACAGCTCAGAGCTGGATTAATGAGCGCACATCCCTCTAACTGTGCATGAACTCAGTGTGGTCCAGGAGGAAATCATGCCCTTGGCAAGCACACGAGGAGCATCTTTTGGTGTCAATACTCATGGCCACCTGTTCAGATGGCCTAGTGCCCTCTCACAATGTGGTCAGACAGCTGACTTTGGGTGTTTATAAAAGCAAGGACAGGTTTAGAGCTATGCAAGGAATAACACTGTGAACGCCAGCTCTTCAACAGTCCTGCATGTGACAGCATTGGTAGCACATGTCTGTTTCTTCTCTTCATTTGTATGTTACTAAAAGTGTATCAGAACTGTCAAGAATACAGAATTTCTGGCACATAATTCTGGATGCCAAAAATACATACATTCTGCACTGGGAGTAGACAGGACAAGAACATGGAGAATTGGATTCTTCCTGTATTGATTTGTATTAAAAATTAGGTAGTCTAATTTCACAGATCAAGAGAGTTCTCTCTTTTTTTTTTTTAATATGGAAAAACTTTCCATATATATATGATGAATCTTGTTTAGATGAGATACACACCCAAAACTTTTCTACACTTTTCTGCATTTTGGGTGCTGGTTGATGGCTGGCTGAACATGAGCCAGCAGNACAGAAGTCCCACATAGCTTCACTAAGACAACAATTAGCAAGTGACCTGCAGCTGTGTCTTGTGTGAGATGTGGCAGCAGCAATATGCAATAGGAATACTTTCTCTAGTTGAAGTAAGACAATGTAAGGATGTTCAATTACTCAATGTATTTACTTATTTCAGTTTAGAAGTGAGTCATTATTCCATTTTATGACAATATCTGAACATCCAAATGTCATTCAGTATACTGTTCGTTTTGCTCTTGAATAATACCCTCTAGCGAAATTACTATGAGAAACACAGAACAACTTTACCTTCTAATTCCATTTCCTCCTCAGATAACCTTGAAAAAGAAATATTTTTCAATAAATCCAGAAACCAATTTAAATCCAAAAACCTTGGATAGTAAAGGTCAAAAGAGAAATTAAACTCCAGAGGAGGAAAATGGACTCTTTAAATATGTCTCCAAAGAGTAAGTACTGCCTGTTTATTCCCTGAAGAGTCCTTATGACCTACTAACTGATAGGTGTAACTGATAACAACCTATACAGAGTCATTTCTGGACTTGAACCCAGATATATTTCTGGCTTCTGGCTGGACATCACACTAAAGAAAATCAAGTTTCTTTGAAATGCAACAGTCTTAATGCACTAAAACCAATATTCTTTCAAGTAGGAAAAGGCAATTAAATGAAGAGAATTACAAGTTAAGATGGTATAGGCCATCTTAAAAACTGCTAAGAAACCAAAAATAACAGTTTGACTCATCTGCATGAATGATCGGATTGTAATTTTGTATGATTTTACGTGTCAAGTCCAAGTAACAGCATTAATATAGTATCATTTTTTCATTAGTTCTTTGTGGAAGTGTCCTGTTCAAAAACTGAACTACTTGTTCATAGTTAACCAGTCAGATTAACAAAATACAAGCTTCTCTTTAGTGTAATTACAAGTTACATTATTTTACTTACACAGACATTGTCAAATCAAACTCTCTAACAAAAGCACACTTGAATGGAGTCTCTTTACTCATACACAAATGATTATGAAGAGAAATATCTCAGCTGTACAATAATTCGAGTTCTTCACGATGTCTTCTGCAAATCCTGTCCTTGGTTTACATGTGTCTCATGTTCTTGCAGAGTCTCTTGGTCTGCCATCTGCTCACTGGAGCTGTACTTGTGTCCACAGATGTCCTCATTGACAGGGCAAGGTCATAGAGGTTTCTAAGCCCAGAATGCCATGATAGCAATGAAATAGAGTGAACTGCTCATTATATGGACATATGGACATATGGACAACAGACCCTGAAGGTATTCAGCTACTCTGCAATTAATGTTTTTTCTTATGTTGAGAATTTATTCACAGACAAGCACACACACATACATGCCCAGTCTTGGTGAGTCACAAGTAAAGGAACTGAAAATTTGGAGTTAAGGAGAGACTGTCACGCAGCATTACCAAAAGACCTCTACCTCCTAAACCAGCAGTGTTTTGTCAAAAGTACACTTACTTTCATGTGACTGTTCTAGGAATATCAGAGAAAGCAATGGGACCTGAAAACTCTGCAGATGGTCTACAGGGACTGCTAATATAGGCCTTACACTAACCTGAGAGATGGCTGCATTGTAATAAGCCTAAGATGAGTCTAATACATGCCTGGGTTTAAAAATCTGTAAGTACTTCACAAAAAGACTGTGAATGAATATAAGTGATATTTTGTTTGAATAAACCCAGCATCAAGGTCAGTGTCTCCACAGTCTTCCTGTTTTACGTAACCACTGTTAAGGAGGCTTTTAGAGCTAAATCTGGCAAGAAAGATATTGTGCTTCCACTTCCATCCTATCTTCCATCCCATCCCAACTTCCACATTCCATCTATTAAAGTTTTATGGGCAGAAATGTCTTCTGACTGATAGAATGATCCTGGTAAGACCCTTCAATAAAGTGGGGTTGCACAGTCCTGGGGTGATTATAAAGAAAGAACTGTCAAATACATGCTAATCAAATTCATGGATAATCATCATGTTTTAGAGAGAATAAGTAGGCCAGTATGTTATGCAGCTGGTTATCAATAAATTCCCACTGTCTGCACCAGCTGGTAAATCTCCCAGTTCAAAAAGCTGGCCAGCCTAGGTCTTTTCTAGTGTGTGTTAAGATAATTTGTATTTCTGAGAACCATGATCCTCCTCAACTTGGCTTCCAACCAGAAGCCAAGTCATAACATCGAAGGAGGCTGCTTTTAGGTCTACAATAGACATTTTTTACCAAGTTATGGAATTTTGACTGGGAAGGAAGATGCACTGGAGGATAAACTAAAGGCAAGGTGAACTCTGAACACTGGAACTAACAAAATATTCACGACCCTAATAAATTTTGTCTAATCTGCATTGTAGCCACGGAATCAGGAAGGCTAGAAGACAAATATGTGTAAAATGTTACAGACCCCACTGTGGAAAAAAGAGGCTGGAATGGATCTCAGATGTCTTTTGTCCTGGATCAAAAAGCAAAGCATTTCCTATTCTCAAATTTTTCCAGTCCTATCTATCACTGGCTGATAACATCTTTGGGACATACTGTAAGTGAGTGCATCTTTTAAGTCCTTCTCATGGCTTGACAAGAAAAGTCTGCTCAGCCTGCCCACTGGGTTTTGCTGATACAGCAGAAATGACCCAAAATCAGTGGTTTCTTCTCACCAAAGATTATTTGGAAAGTTAATCCCTGCCCCAGCTCTTGTGTAGTACACAAACAGGAACAAAGTGTGTCCTTGGAACATGAAAAAGAAACACAAAGTTCCAGGAACCTATTTTTAACAGAGTTTTAAAAGTAAGATCTACCACTAGTTTTCCCCAAATCATTAGTTTTCCTAAAAGATACTGAGCAGTACTAGCAGCAGGCTAAGCTGAAGCTTTAGAGTTTTTCCTAAGAGCTCTGGCCCTGAAGAGCTCCCAGAGAAAGCTTCCAGAACTGGAAAGGAATCTAGGAGAATGCTTGTATGCAGATTTGACATCAGTCTTCTAGTAGCTTAAAAAAAATAAATTAAAAAAATCTCAATTTCTTTAAAAGTTTTCAGAGAACATGGAAGATGATTGCCACAATTGCACACCAGCAGACAACACTGATGCTTTTCCATGCAAGCATAGCATAAAATTGCCATTCTCCTATATCAATGCACTCATTTTCTCTATACCAACCCCTTCTTTTTTTGTTTTTATTGTGTAAGTCCCTATTAAAGGAGTAAAGGAGATTTTTAAATTTCAAAGCATGTTCTCAATAGAATTACAGGTCAGAGAGCTAGAACCTTTGGCAAAAGTTGGAGGGAAAAGCCATTCACTCTTGGGATGTGTCTGTGCCATTACAGTGAGTTTGCAATTCACGTTTTGAAGAAAAAGAAAGGGCAGATCTCACTGGCCAGAAAGGTTTGCAAAAACTGAGACAGCCAAGGAGAATCTTGAAATCTTTCTTTTCTTGGATTTTAGAAAAAGATAGAGAGCAAGCTACTATCCATGTAACTCCACCTAGACACTGGGAATATACTTTTTACTTGACTGTGGACGCCATCTGATGGTTGTAGATAATAATGCTGAAGGACATATTGAATCTACTTATTAAAAAAATATAGCTCAATAGAAAACACACAAAGGGCCTCATATAACACTTCTGGATGGATTTCAGCTGACGTGATTTACAGTTGAGGTTAAATTTTTTACATACTATTTCAGATTTACAGTATCATCACTCTGAAAGGATTTCACTACAGTGAAGAATCTCTAGAAAATTCTGGTATTGCTTTACAGAACAGCCATGACTTTAAGTTGAATTTTCCAGGATTCATGAAGCTCATACATGTCTGTCTGTCTGAGAATTTTTCTAGAAAGGAACAGAATTTCCTCTTGCTATCAGGGTTTAA
>VZTL01013651.1:10083-25240 GCA_013400535.1 Scopus umbretta
GCGGCGCCCGACCCCCTTCCCTCAGCGGGGTAGGCCTGGGGGGCTGCGGCGGACGCCGCCTCCCGAGCGGCCACCTGGCGGCCTCGCCTGTCCTGGGGCGTCGCGGCGGCTCCCGGCAGCCCGTACGTCCGGTTAGCCGGAGGAGTTTATCAGAGTCTCGAAGTCCGGCTGAGTCAAACACGTCAAAGAAACGGGCCTAGCGGAGCTGTGCGCAGGGCTGCCCGCTGCCGCCGAAGCGAACGTGAACTAGAGGCCTACAGCCGCTAACGGTGGCCCTCTGGCACTGCGCTAGCACTCAAAGCTTCCACGACGGTTGCTGCTCCCACCTCCTAGCTGATCGCCGCCGCCTCTTGACAGCTTCCCTAGAGTCAGGCTTGCGCTTTTGAAACCTGCGTTTGGCCCGAGCCCTGGCAGCACCTCACTTAGCAAGGCCTCGGGCTTGGGTTCTTCAGCACTGCCCTTGGCTGCAACCCAGCACACCAAAAACAACCCCACAGGCGAGGAAGAGAGTGGGAACGTGGGGAGGAGAGCCAGGCCGAGAGCCGGGCCGCGTCTCCATGCCCAGGTTACAGGCCCTGCGACAGCCGGGGGGAGGAAGGGGAGAAGAGGAGCGGGACAAGGAGGCCCAGCATCAGCCGGGCAAGCGCCAGTCCTGCGGATGTCAGCCTGTGGGGGACAGGCAGGGAAGTGGTCGTGGGGGCCCAGATCAGCCATCCTGGCTTTAAACATCCCTCATGGTAGAGAAACAAAACCATGGTTGGAAGGCAGCAGGCGGGAATGACAGAGGCAAGCTTTCCTTCTGCAAAGGGGACATTTTGGCTCAGATGTTGTGCAGTCTTCATGTCATGGGGGACCTGAATGTTCTCCCCACAAGCATCTACAAACTCCTTGCCATTTCTGTCACCTCTGTAGACACCAGAAAGGATTTCTCTCTTGCTATCGCATCTCCCCTAACAGACATAGGCAGAGACAATAAAAGTCTACTTTTCCCTGAAAATCACAACTAATACAACAAAATAAAGCAAAATAAATAAAACGTTAATTTTTTTCCCCAGTGAGACTTTTATACAGCAAAAGTATATCTTAGTGGATAGAGAGAGGCATGAAAACACCAGGCCTGTAGGTATCAGAAGAGCCTCACACTTCCACTAACACGGTTTCGGTACTACTTTCAAGACAGGGTGTGTTTTCCCTACGTGCCACGTATACCTTTTCAGTGCAGGATGACTCAAAAGAAGATAAAACAATTAATACTCATTTTTACTGGTTAAACATGTTATTGATAGCACTAGGATGGAAGTTACCCACATTGCATAGGGCTCTACGGCTTGCCCCGAGGCCACCTGGACAGATGCATCCAATTGCCCCTTGCACTTTTAAATCACATAACTTTATTTTTTTAATAAACAAGTGATACATCAACATCCAAGGAACTCCCTACCAAGCTGCTCTGAAAGTATTTAAATATCTTAAAACCCCTTCAGTTATGAAGCCAAGCATTAACTGTTTTAATTCAGTCAGATGCATTGCTAACTCTGACATTGCCCCCACTAGCAGGAGAGGTGACTTGGGCATTTGATAATACAGCACTGCACTAATAGCACACATACAGAAGTCATTAACTAAACTGACACTTTACATTACAATATTTGCTAATTTATAGGCAGCTAACCATGCTGCCAACAGTGGAGAAAAGTCAGAAACAAAGTTGCAATTCTTCTGCCCACCCAGCAAAACAGAATTGGAAGATTACAGCGCTGACTGCTCCAGAAGGCCTGTATTTAAATATAGACTATAAAAAAACCTGCAGGAGTGCATATTTGGAAGAGGTGATGTTAGGACAGCAACCAGAGCCAAGCCACAGAGGAGTATTTACTTGCATTAAAAGAAAAGATTTGGGACTCAAAAAAGGCAGGAGAAGCAGTGGTTGTATGTCTAAATCCAGAACTATTTAGTTAATTAAAGTATCCGTACACCCATACAAAGTATTTTCATTATAAGAGACAAAAGAGCAAGCTGATCCTAGGGTACTGCAGTAAGAAACATTTTATATTACATCCTTGCAACAGCACCTGGAGAGCCCATCCTCATACTGTGTCCATTGGGACCGTTTGCCAACACCCACATTGCCATTTCAGCCAGGTGGAGAAATTGCACATCCATGGAGTTTGCTCTGCAGCAGCCCAGACTGTTTGAAAAGTAATTTAGCAAACACAGAGGCGGCTTGCATTAAGTGGCAAGCTTCCTCGCCTGGGTAGCACTTCACTTGCTTACTCATAAATCTCACATAGTCCAGATGTACCACCATTTTTCTGGGTTCCTAATTAATAAATCAAGAGCTACTTTTTTTTGTTGTTGTTCCTTTCTTTTTCTTTTCCTCCCAATTCTTTCCTGCCATTCTAAGAGCATAGTCTGTGATGGGGTCTAGTGAATGAGATCCTTCAATCTAGAGGAAAATCACACAACAAGGAAGAGCATGGTGCAGGAATGTTACTTGTCTTCAGCCTCGCTATCTGTAGAATTACAATGCATGTGAAAGAGAGTTGCTCAGAATTTGTGTGTCACTTGGCAATTTATACCTATCTAATCCAGCAAATTGCAAGTCTGTTCTCAGATTTTTTAATATCCTATTGACTAGGCTATAAATTACTGTCAAGCTGTTTCCCCATTCCCCACAAGAATGTGATTCCATAGCACGTAGACAATACGCTGTACAATACCGTCACATTCTAAAACATTTGCAGATATTAACTGTCAGTAAAATGCAGAGTAAGAAAAGAACTGGACTTTGAGGGTCATGAAGCCCAGAAGTTAAGAAATAATTAGAACTGAAGCAACGATTCATTTATTATATCCAAGTCCAAAAAGATCAAACAGTAAATTCCAATGTAATCTTTCAGTCCTGTGTGTGAATCACTCACTACTTGTGGCATAAAAGGGAATGAAGTATTTTTAAGTGTCCACACCCATTATGGTTGGCAAGGGAAGAAAGATTTGGAGACGGTTTGAAAAGGTTGCCCAAGGTGACGTGGCAGCCCCAGGTTTTGTCTCAGTTTCACTGCTTTGCTGGGCTTTTCTGCGGGACAGCTTTGTTTCCTGGTGTTATGCAGCTCTCTTTAATGATTCCAGGTGTTTTCAGAAAAGCCTGAACTTAAGCATGTACCTCACATCAAGCAGCCTCCGCTCCCAGTGAAGATTAAGGTATCTAAGGTGATACCTGATCCTTGGCCTGTCCTGCGGGAGCAGTCCCCTGGTCAGCGGAATTTGCTAAGACACACAGGGGAAGACTGACAGCAGACAGTACCTGGGGCACCCGCCAGACCGCTCCTGCCGCAACTTCCCAGAGGAAAGGAAATGTATCCTAGGATAGATTTTTAAGCACTGACAATGAATCCTAGACCAAAGTCCAGGATTCATCTTGCACAAGGATAGGGATGAGTTTAGAGAGAAAATCATACTTATTAAAAGGGGATGGGGAGAGGTTCAAGAAACATTTAGCTTCTGATGCTTCCTTGGCCTCTTCCTGCTTACCTATGCTCTGCAGGGTGCTCTGGGCCCTGAAGTATGATTTGGTTTTCCTGGCACAGCTCCCAAGAGTTTTTAATAGTTTGTTTGGGTCTCCTTTAACTGCTGCCTTCTCCAATTAGCCTAGTTCTCTGCAGGTGTTAAGCAAAACCTTTACAAATATTTCACTTGCTCTCCCAGCTTACAGTTTCATAGTGCTGATGTTCAGCACAAATAGTCCAGATAAATTTGAGCTTCACTGACAACCCAACAAACAGCTCAGGTAGCTTCACTTCTTGGGCACCTCTGTTTCCTGGAAAAGGCCAGACTACACCTTTTCATACTAGACATAGGGCTTTTTTATTTGTTCTTTTTAACACAAACACATTTTCCTAACAAATGCTCTCCGGGTTTGCAGACTTTAAAGTTTTCCCAATAAATCCTAAAGTATATTTCATGCCAGCATTATTCACAGGTAACCACACTGAAGCTGCCATCTTAAAAACTTTTAACAAGACAAAATCCTTTTTTAGTTCGAGTCTACTTGGCGGTAGCCAAAACTAGCTGGGCACAGACAGCATGCTATCGCCTCATTTGCACTCGCTTAGTGGAATGGGGTTTGCCAGAGCAAGCTTTGTAGTGTCTACATTCTGATCAGGAAAGAAGCTATAAGAATATTAGGGAACTTAGAAGAAAGGAAAAAGGCAAACCCTAAGAACTTCATCCCTGTGTGAAACAACAGAAAGACTGGAAAAGAACAGACCATTAACAGAGACCAATTCAAACCAAAGGCAGCAAAGTACAAAGGGCAAATGAAGGTGGAAGAAGAAAGTCACAGAAAATGTTCAACTTCGAGGTTAGAAATAAATAGGTTCTGTGACATACTTTGGAAATTCTGTGAATCTGCAGGAAAAAAAGTCATTAAACACTTAGAACAAGTCATTCTTCCCCCGTGGTAGATGATCAGCAATCTAGGACACTTTGGTACAGCTAGCTGCAGGCAGGCTCCCTGCTTAATATCACACATTTTTATTATGTCAGGCAACTCCGTTGCCAACTTTTTCTATGTCTTAACCAACACTTAGCACAGGGACAGAGCAGGTGCCTGAAGCAGGAGTTGGCAAAGCCATGGCAATACCGGGAGAAGAGGAAAGCTTAGAAAACTTGCCTTGTAGCTGGGTCATCCCTGAAAGTGTCAGCCCTCTGTATGAGAAGTTCACTTGTAGGGCTGGAGCTCTCCTAGATTTCTCAGCCTTTCATTAATTCCTTGTTAGTTAACCTTGCATAGACATAGCTATCAGTATTTCATGCACAGGATAGCAAACATGTAGAAAAATTTACCAAGGTACACAATTAAGGCAGTATGTGTTAGGTTTAATCACCTTTTAAAGCATGACTAGTACCAACATTTTCACATTCGGGTGCTCCAAGTGGCCTGAGTTGCTTCTAACTTCTCAACATGGGACACAGGAGGTGTGCCGGAGCGAGGATGTAGATCCAGTCAGTGGACGAATCTACAACTGAAAAATATTCTACAGAAAGAAGAACAGGGCTGTTGTGACAAGGCAAAGCATAGGACGAAGTGGAAACAAGAAGCACCAAATGTTTTTTTTCCCAGTACTTCAGAGAGAGCACAAGAGAATTCTGTATGCGATAGTTCTCCCCCGTTCAGACCTGCAGGAAGGCACCGCTCCCATCCTCACCTTCAAAACCTCAAGTGAAGCGGTTAGGAGAACACGTCGGCCCACTGAAGTGGCACCAGAGCAATTGTCTAAGGCGTCTCTGTGCTAGTTACTGCATCGGCTGCAGTGCTGCTAGAGCTGTAAGGCAGCACATTACTGTACAGATCGTATTTAAATATCTGTAATACCTTGAGTATTCCATTGTGGAGAGATGCCCTGGAAGCAGGGCGGGGTGCTCTCAGCAGAAAACACATTTGGTTTTGGATCCCTACTGGAAAATACGTCAGCTCTTGAGCAGAAGTTATAAAGGCCTGATGATGGATTTATGTAGAACAATTAAACATTTTTTTGTAGAACTATTGCATTTAATTGGAGAACTATACATATTGCTGTGTACAACTGTTCCTGTTCATTCCTATAGAACAGTAAACCTTCCTACATGCAGCATTTTGATTGCTATTGCATAAAGCCTCTGCTGTGCAATTGTAAATACAGCTGGTGCTGCACTGCTTGTCATTTACAGAGAAAAAAAAATCAGACTAACATTCACTAACATTTTCCCCAACACTAGAATCCTCTTGAAATACATTTACACAGGGCAAAGCTCAATACAAATACTTGGGTATCAGCTAATACGCTGCTTTAGCAGCCTGAGGGTACACGACTTTTACATATCAAATAGCAGCAAATGTTATCTACAAGCTTACAAGGGGAAAAGGGAAGTGCAGTGAGTTGAGGCATTTCAAACACTTTCAAATATTATTTTGCAATTAGTTTTACATATGGACAGCATCGCCAGAAGTGAATCTTTGCCAGCCATCAAGAAGATGATCCATTGTTGCCATGAGAAGCTTGGGGTTGGGAAAGCAATACTAATTGGTCATAATGGAGGAGTCTCAGACCTCTACTGCTATTTAGATTTGTACCCTGTAGGGCCTTTATGAGTGGGACACTGACGTGGGATTCCAATCCTGCCTAGGCCACCTGCAGCACTGTGGTACTTCTTATGGTGGTTTGTGAAAGCAGGATGAAACAAGCTAGGTTGTGAGACACCTTCAGAAATCGTGTCTTTGTGACTGCTCAGGCAAAGGCCATCGTCCATTCACTTTGCCCTGCACACAGTGATCTTCAGCATGCCCAAAGCACATGGATGCAGCTGTTTCATAAGCAAGCAGCATATTGAATGGCTAAAGATAAAGAGGCAAGAAGCACAGTGCCAGCAGGGTCAAGGCAGGCCAGTGGGAAGCCGATGTGAGTGCTGTTGCTCAGGGTGCATTTCTTCTGTGGCCAAGACACTTTTTCAGGATTCCCAAAATAGCACTTACAAACAGCAGATTATCTGGGAAGCACGCTGCTTCACTTAATGCCTCCTACTGTCCCTGCCAGACCCGCACCCCACTGAGTTTCCTGAAGCTGAAGAGATGGAAAACCTAAGAAACGTTTAAAAGTAGAAACTTTTTTACAGAATATCTACCATCAAATTACATGGCAAATAATCAGGATTGCAAAAGCTACCTTGAGTAATTTTTATTATATCGACAGACATCAAAACCCAAAGTTTTATTTTGCTAACAAAAATTTTGGAACCACCTCCTCCCCCTTAATATTCTGTAACTTTTTCTCAGTGCATCTTGCGTCATCTATTTCTAAAGATTTCCACTACAAATATATGGGACTATTCAATTCCCCATATTCCCCAACCCCATTATATCTTAGCTTTCATTAAGATTTTCTAGGACATTTCAGGTTTTCTCAACAGTTTTCAGACACTTGCTGGGAGGGAATACATTTCCAAATTATTTGCTTTCTCATGAAAAATGGGATTTGCCTATGTGCCAGAATCAGAAGACATTTTATAAATAGCTTTGGACAGATGACAGGAAATGATGCAAGATCTCAGGCCACTCCACAGAGGGAAACGTCTGAAGTGCTCAGAAAGAGGGACTTGCACCATTGACTGCTACACAGGGGGAAAAAACAATGCACAGAAGCATCATTTACTGCAGAGTATCAGGCTTATGAAACACAAGATCTCTATCTTATTACAGCTCAAGCAAATAGTCTGTTTGCTTGCAACTACACTACAATGAAAAACAGGAAGAGGAAAAACTGACCAGAATTGTGTCATTTGCCTTGTCTTTTACTCTTGAGGAGGAGCTTTCCCCTCCTAACGCGCTATAAATGCCAACACATGCATTGGAGGTTCTCCAGACTCTTGACTGGTGCCAAACACTGGGAACGTTTCTTACCATGGCATTTCCCATCAGCTTCAGCAAAGGCTCTTCCAACTCAAATTGCTTAAATGGGCTCCAATAATAGCTGCTTAGAGGTTAATCTGTACCTGTTCATCTGATCCCCAAAACCATGTGTTCCTCTTTGCAACAGTAATACAGAATGCAGAATCAACTCACTGTCTCATTTTGTTTCTATCAGCTTCCATGAGGATAAAACCCAGTAATTTATCCCCAGATAAATGCTTTGTTTGGAATAGGGGCAAACTCTAAGCTCCCTTAAGTCCATGGCAAAACTCTCAACAGATTTAACTTCAATGCAGTGATGTCAGCCTTCTCCCCCACTACCAAGTTGTTCCTCTTTCTAACAGCAGCAAACACCTCTCAGCCCACTCCTCTCCACGCTTGCACACCACTGATAACTGAACAGTGTGCTATACATCGAAGACGACAAGTATTAGTGAGAAGTAAATAGTGCATCTCCCCCGCAGATGTGCTTTTTGAATCATTCCATCCAGAGGGCAATGGCTCTGAGCCCTCTACGTTCCTGTGTTGCAGTTAAGCATCGCAGGGGGCTGGAAGAGTTGGCCTCGAAGTAGCCACAGACCAGTCTCCTTTCTGCACTGGGCACGAGAAGTGCAAGAGTGTGTAAGCACACCACTCCTCTGCACAGGGGCATCATCACAACCACCCGCAGCACTTTCGCCCGCAGACCCAGCATCAGGGAGGCCAGCCCGAGTCTTCTGCTGAGGTTTTACTTTAACAGAGAATTGCGTATGTGATCGCTCTTGCAACCATACCTCGGAGACATCCTGCTTTCAGGAGTGGATGTAAGTTATCTTTTCCCATGACAGACAGAGCGGCCTAGAAGCACTCCTACCTATGAAAGGAGTAAATAATACATGACACATTTTTTGAGCTTTTGTACTGAGTAACAGATTTTACCCATGATCTAAATTTCTGTAAGTCTAAAGAAGAACTTTTTTTTTTTTTTTTCATTAAAGACATGAAATCTGACTGAATTTTGGGGTTTTTGGAAACATAAGATTTATTGCCTCTATTAGAGGTGTGACAGTGCTGAAACCAGGCCATCCCAAATCTTCTCAGTTAAAGGCTGTGCAAATAGAAATGGAATATGTCTGCCCATGTATGCATTCCAGGATATAAAAGCAAATCTACTTGTTAGTGGGTGTTCACACACTGTGTGTGTGCAGGAAAGAAGGGTACAAGAGAAGGTGGACAAGGCTGTCAGCCTTTGCAGAGCTCAGTGACAGCTCCAGTACATGAGATTCAACTGTCTTTAATGACCACAAGCATAAAAGAACCCTAAAATTGTAAACCCAGACTTCATTCTTTTCTGCACTTGGAAAGAAATCCTGTATTTTTTATTTTTTTTCTTGACCTATGAGGAAATGTGTCTCACATGCCTATTCACTGCACCACCAGAGAGCCTCCTCCACAGAGACACGCTTTTCTTGTACAGGGCTCATGCAGACTTCTTCTTAGAAATACCTTCACAGGATACCGCAGTGCTGAGAGATCACTGAGAAGCAGTCCTAAACCCAGAAAGTTATCTCATATAGGTAAACATTTCACTGTATAGTTACGCCTAGAGCTTCTTTCATGATCTGAATAGCAAGATTTACTTTGCAAGTGAGCTGGAACTAAGAAAGGTTACAGAGGTAGAGAAACCTTCTGCTTTCTAGTGCATCAGCATTCTCTTATCTCCAGCATATCTCTAAACAGTTTTCAATCACATTCAGTCAAAAGCTGTTAGACCAAAACTGAAGAGATACCACATACATCTAAAGCTCTATTTCATGACAGAGGAAAAGGTGTTCCTCCCTCATTCTTTGTATTTTATGAAACACTGGAGAACCATTTAAGCCTCAGTTAAAATAAAATCATTTGCTGATAAACCTATTTTAGTAAACAAAAAAAAATTGCTAACCATTATCTCAAATTTCTTCTTATTGCTTAATCTGGACACTCCCAAAACAAAAGCAATCGAGATGATTCAAAGAGGAGTTTCAACCTTTGGACCAACTCTAATTGCAATGCTTAGTTCTCATGATTGCTGCAATTCAACAGACTCCAACATGATCATAGCATTCACATGTGCTCCATGACCTACTCCAGCATTGCCCTGGATGACGGCAAGAGCTGCGACATGCTTCCTATCCGTAATCTGATGTCCCTGGTGGCTCACAGCACCACAAAACAGCTGAAAGACCTTCTTCTGTTCCCTTGCATCCATTGTCACAGAAGTTAGGTGCACAAATCCATTCACTCGTGTTCAGTAGTGGGAGACTATTTGTGACAAGGTCAGGCTGCGCAGTGGGAGATCTCACTTGGCCACTCAAAGCAATGAAGAATCAGGCTTCAGCCACCAGACAACAATGGGCAAACTCTTCCTGGTAATCTGTGTCTTGAAATGGTGGCCCAGAGCGGTAAGACTGCAGCTCACAAACCTCTCAGACAGACAGCCTCTCTAGCTACAGACTGCCTTGGAAAAGGTATATCCCAGAAATCAAGGATGGACATGAGTCTCAACCCTTGCTTTCAGAGCTTAACTATCCTGTCAAGGATGGACTAGGAATCTCGTTACTGCTGCCCAAACCATCCTGCTCCAAGAGCAACTCCAGGGAGGACTAAACACTCTCAAGCCTGTCTGTCAGACACACTTCACAAAGACCTCGCAAGACAGTGCAATATTCATCAAAACCAAGTTGGTGCTTTTCCCTTCAATCCAGCAAAGGTTTCGAGATGTCAGCTGTTTATTTTTTCCTGATAGACCACCCAAGCTGGTATTTCCACAGCTGCATGGACTATCTAAATACTTCCTAGAAGTACAGAGTAAAGTGAGATTTGTGATAATATCCCTGTTTAAATAATTAAGGCAATTCATTTTCTTGTAGTAAAAATGACTACATGTACAATTTGCAATCAAAGTATTACCCTGTACCCCATGTTTAGCACCCTAAGTGCAATGATATTTGTTAGCAAGCAATACAAATATAATCATTACTAGGCAATGGTAAATCAGTGACAAGGCTCGAACAGGCTGTTATCAAGTAGGAAAACTTCAACTAAGAACCTGCGCTAACTGCCGAAATCAAGTGAAACAGCAGGGTAGTAATGGAAACTTTTGGACCTTTTCACACAGAGGAACAAGAAGATTTATCTTCCTGATTGCTCTAATGTTTCAGATAGCAGGAGAACATGGGAATATGGGCCTTAATGTCAGCTAGTAAACTTCTCTGACCTTTGAAGGGAACTCCATGTGACATGACAATCACAGTAATCAGAACAAGCTCTATCTGCTCTGAAACAGCTTTACTGCATGAGCAGATAATCCTTTTTTTCCTCACAAGTGCTCAGTGCTCTGCTTCATTCATTGCACAAGACAGACAGTGCTCACCTGATTACCAGTAATTGGACACCAAGAAAAAATAAAATCAGTGTACTGCGCTATGTCTTATTCATCACATATTGCCCTGGTCTGAGGACAGAACTACCAGGGTTTAAGGGCTCTGCAAATACCCATTAAATTAATTTTGTCAATCTGCAAGAATGTCAGGATATTGTCATTTCCACTTTCCTGAACTGAGTCACAAAGATCAAGGTCACAGTAGCCCTTAATATAACAGATGCACAATTTAAGGTTGCTAGAACTGAATTTTGCAAGGGATTGGTACTTACTCCACTGTTCAACTTTTCAACCCACATTTCAAAGTGATTGGTACTTCTTGCACCAAGTGCAGATCCCTGAAGCTCTGAATTCTCGGTTTTTGCAAGTTATTCTAGGCTTTGTCCAAGCAGTTCTGATTTTCCTCAGCACCAGAAGCCCCTGAGTAGCTGTGCTTGTACACCCCAAGTAGCTGTGTTTGCACACCCTCTACACCAGCCTCTCCACTCCCTCCCAGCTGCTCACCTAGTTTCTCCAAGTCTCCTCCCATTTCCCAGTTTCTACTTTCTTTTCTCCTTTCCAATTCAAATCTCATTTTTACAAGCTTTTTCTCCCAACCTACTCCTTAAAAATTTCCTACCTGTTCGGTCTTTGTTTCTTCTGCATGTGAGTCAGGTAGCTACCTCCAGCTTCTTAGCTGGAACCAACAGGAGCAGCTAAAAGCAGCTCATGGGAGCAACAGTCCACTTATATTCAAATAAGGTGCCCAAACCCAACACAGCCTGCAGCAGCTTGTGGAAGCAGTCACAGGAATATTTCTGTTCAGAAGTTGACTGGGCTGGAGGACGCCCAGGACTGACAGACATCGTGGGAATTTATCTGCTACCCCATCTATACAGTCTGCAAAACCTGAGGTCTCCAGTTCATAGACATCAAGAGATTTTCCACAGAGATAAAATGTGCATCTTTGATTCTGGATTTCAAGAATGCCCTCCTGTTCTGGAACAGGCAAGAGCCTTTTAACAACTTTTTAATGTTTGTCTGTTTTTAAGTAGGGCAAAGTCAATGCTCTCCTTCACCCCGGTTCTTCTAAAATGACAAAATATTTGAGCTAAACGTTCCAGCAAAGTTCAGATATGGAATATACCTGGCACAAAAATGTTTCCATCCAAAGAACTAGCTGTCAGCAAAGTCATGGTCTATTGAAACCAAGGCAAGCACTGAGACCAAGGCAATCCCAACATGAGAGCTTCCCAGCCTTGTCCGAGCCACCAAGGGGCTGCAAGTGCCACGTTCTGCTTTGCTGTGCCACTGCTCCCTGCACACACAGCCTCCCTCCATCACCACTCCTCTCCCTGGGCGAAGGAACAGGCATATTCACACCTTCTCCTTCCCCAGCAGAAGGTACCCAGAAAGCTAACGTGGGCTGTGTCACCTCTCCAGGCAGCCTTCTCCCAACATCCCTGGGGCTGGAAAGCCACCTGCTATCAGGGAAGGTGGTGGTAAAGGGGTCTTCCTACACAGGTATGCATTAGGCAGGAATAAAAAGTGGACCAGAGAGTTTCTGAGAACAATATGGCCCTGTCAGTGTCCTCCCTGTGGGTCGGTGAGAGGTTGCTGGGGGGGGGGCACAGGGAGGCCTTACAGGGGCACTGGGCCCTTGCTGCTGGGATGCAGAGGGCCCTAATTCAAGCTTCTCTTCCCCTCCACAAAGGTATTTTGGGAAAAAGCACTCAGCAGTGGAAAGCAAGGGGACATTTCCTGTAAGAAAATATCCCACTTTCCATGACAAAGTTTCTTCCTATTATTTTGCTTCAATGCACAGTCACGCAGCCTCTCCTACCACCCAAACCCTGATGCTTCTCCTGTGTCCTGGGTGCAGACCGCATGCCCCCTTACTGCAGCTACTGTCAGCGGGGCTACAGGGCAGCCAGTGCCAGGGTAGGCAAAGAGCAGGCAGGAGACTCAGGGCTATGGGGAGGGACCCCAGGAATTAGGGGAATGCAACAGTGAAGGAGGTGAGGAGATAAGTATTGAAATAATCTCCATCATCAGCTTCTCCGTAATCTCAGTTTTTGGCTGGCTGGAGGGACAGACAGAAACCACACGTGATTGTGCGCAGGGGATGGGGACAACAGCAACATTAGCCTGACATTCTGATGGTTGCAGAGGCTGTAATTTCTTTTTATTTCCAGTGTATCCTATGTAAAAAGCATTTCAAGATCTGCCCTACCCCCCAGATCCTATTATGAAAAGCTGGATCTCACAAAGCTGTTTTCCAACATGTCAAATTCAGGTTCTGTGGCTGTTTGACAGTTTTATGAAGACAGCATTAACTCCCGACTGAGCATAAGCAACCAGGTCACTGAACACCAGGAGTGCACGACTCAGTGCCCTGATGCCTCGCCTGGGTTAGATGTACTTCTCGGAGCCCCCATCTCCAGCCTCAGCAGAGTCTGTCCCACCCCTCCGTCATTCAGTGGCAGGCAGGTTGGTTCCCAGGACCTTTACCAAGCTATGGTCACCAGCAGAAGACCTCAAAAAGGGACAGCTCAGTCCCACCATTCGTGCTTGCATGGGTTAATGCTGCAGTGCATCAGCAAGATCACCCACTCCCACGCTGCGGGACCTGGGCCGGGCTGGTCCCGTGCTGCCCGCTGGGCACCCACCACTGCAGGGTGGCTGTCTCACCTGCAGCAGGTACACAAACTGCCTGTGGTCCTTCAGCATAATGCTGGCAGCTGCGGCAGGCGGAATCTAGGAAATACATCTCCGAATCTGCCCTTGTGTTCTTTAAAACAAACTTTAATTTATGCTACTGGTGGTGGCAAAAAACAGCCTGAGTCCCCTGTCTACCTTCAGTTATATTTTGTCATGTGCAGAGCTGAAGCTCTGAGGCTCCTCTCCCTCTGCAGAGCAAAGACAGCATTTGCAGGAATAAAGCTGTGCTTATATAAGCTTCCAAGACTGCCAAGTTGAATGTCTGACAGAGGAAAAATTTCTGGTTAAAAAATATTTTTTGTCTTTTCGAGAGATCTAATCTATCTTCTGTGCATTCCTGACCTTCAGAAAGTATTTTCATCTCACACGTTAAGTATAACAATCCTCTTACCAAGGGAACATTTTGTTAGAGCTTTAAATTGGGTTACGCAAATTATTTGTAGTTCTGACAGCAGGTTTCTCTTCCGTCCACGAGGACAGTTGTTATGAGATTGCTACAAGGTTCATTCGCAATCACTGCAGATAATCATCTGAAGGGAATGTTTGAAATGCGATTTTATCTGGGGGATATGCTACAAGTTTATCAAGGCTTTTTATAAAAGCAGCATTTTGGCCAGATAATCTGCAATACAGTAACCTGTATGAAAATTAAAAAATCCCTGATGAGAATGGTAAATTGAGAAAAAAAAATTTCCAACTCCCACAAACTTTAGGAGGAACAGAACACAGAGGGGGAAAAATCCAACATACATATATATATGTATGTACATAGGTGGCACTGAGCACGTCTCAATCCATGAGTTTACTCTTGTTGACTACAGTGGGAACTGCAAACAGTCCGGACTGGGCTCTTTGTTTCCACTAAGTACTTGTTCAGAAAAAAGCAAAGTGGAAAAATTATTCAAGAAGTAACAGCGCTCCTTTTAGCATTACATCAGAGCAGTCAGTGACTTAGAGACACATTTTGCAGTACTCTCTTTTCACTTTTTCTTTTCCCCAACCCCTAACCAGGCATGGGGTTAGACACTGATTTTGACTGGGAAGAGTTCTCAAGCATCTCAAGCAGTAGGAGCGCCTCGTCTCCCTTTCTCTCATCACTGGCAAGGCTGATTGGGAAAAAAGTTTCTACTGATTTCTTCAGGAATGGGAAAAGAAGGGCATAATTTATAAATTGGGATTAATTTTTTAGCTTCCCCATTACATTTATGAGCTATTTAAAAAACCCCAGCAAGGCAATAAAACTGTATTTTATTCAAATGGAAAGCATTTTATTTAAGAAAACTGATTTACTAAACCAAATTTTAAAATGAAAAATTTCAAATAAAAATATGGACATTTCTTTTTAAAATCTTTATAAGAGCATTTCAGATTTTTTTCTCCCTAAGTAACAAGAGCAGCGAGTTAAAAGTTTCATCCAATGCTAAATATGAGCAATTAAGCAAATCCAGTAAACCTGATTTATACACACTCCTGCTTGCATTAAGTTCTCCACAACAGTGGTCCAGAAACCAACAAACCCAGCTACCCCTTCTGCAGCATGGAAGTATTCCAAGGAGTGACATTTTCAAGGAGAAAAAACCTGTGGGTTTGTGTACACACACACACACACG
>VZTL01013654.1:1805-20041 GCA_013400535.1 Scopus umbretta
GCATGAAGCTAGCTGTCACAACATAGTTGCCACATACATAAACTGCAGTGAAATACACAGTTTCACAACTTTAATTGAAGAGTAGAGAAAACTTGTTTTCTTTTTGTTCTCATATCTTTTGCCCACATGAAATTTGAATCTTGAGGGATGGTCAGAAATCAAAGTCAAATGGCCATTGTGCACGTGAGGATGATCCACAGGGAATCTGTCTAGACATGTTAGGTTTGCTGGGCACCAAACACATCACCAGCAGAAATGTAGCAATTCAGTTCAATACATTTGATCATAAATTTTCTGAAAAGAAAAGGCAGAGGGGCTATAAGTCAGGGGAAAAGCCATTAGCTTAAATAAAAACTGTGAAAAAAATCTATAAACAAAAAGTGTCATGGCATCAGAGGTTCTTAAAAACTCTGTCTGTCCTTCATAAAATACAATGACAACTTAAGATCACCAGTTTTGTTCATTTAATAAAACAAGTTAAGATTTTTAGTTTTAGCACAGCCTGAAATTGAAGAGAAACAATTCCTTAGTTGCTGAATGCTTCAGAAAATGAAGAATTGGTATTTTCTTATGACTTATACTCTGCTACCTCTAATGATTATTTTAGGTGGGCATCTTATCTGCTGTGCCACATTTAGTGATGACAATTATTGTTCCTATTGGGGGACAAATTGCAGACTTTTTAAGAAGCAGGCAGATTCTTTCAACCACTACTGTGAGAAAGATAATGAACTGTGGAGGTAAGTCTTCCTATTTTATTAAAGAGCTTCTTGTACAGATTCGATGTCCATATAGTATACTGTATACAGTAAAGAAACAAACCACATGGTTTTATATACATATGAAACAATATTTTGTGCATTTCTTGTCTATTACAGATGTAGTTACTAAAGAAAAGTAAACACAGTTGTTCCTATTCTGAGTTTCAATAGAGATGTTTGGTACTTGAAAAAGGATTTAGGCTGTTAAAGAAACAGATGAGTTTTAGGGGGGTAATTTGCCTACCCTCAGCTACTTAAGGAATCTTAGTTCCTCATCTAAACACCCTCTGCACTAAGAGAGCCCAAGAACTACCTGAGATTACATATCTGACTTCTGAGAGGTTAAAGTCACATGAGCTGAGTCCTGGCTGTGATAAGGGCTGCAAAATTCATAAGCAGGTTAAGTGTATATTCCCATTAGGGTTGGCTGGAATGACTTAACCAAATCACAGGTATTTCTTCTCATCTTAAATCTGACAGGAGGTGACAATAAATTAGCATACAAAAAATAAAATAAGGATTGTTTGAGATAGCAAGAACATGTGGTTTTTAGGGATGAAAGAAATACCTGATTATATTCCACGCTGAGGTAATGTTTTGCCTCTGTCTTCCTATGAAATATTACCATATCCTAAGGCCTATAATATTTGAGAGAGAATTAAATCTGATGCCTGGTTTTCTTTACAATTTCCCCAGGTTTTGGTATGGAAGCAACTCTTCTTCTCGTGGTGGGATATTCTCACAGTAAAGGAGTGGCTATTTCATTCTTAGTGCTTGCTGTAGGCTTTAGTGGATTCGCCATATCTGGTAAGATTATATTACTGTTACTAGTAATTTATATTATCTTAAGAGATAGAACATCTCACTTGGTTTTTATTCATTGACAGTAATTTTAACAAAGACCAGAATTCCAAATAACATTATTTACGATCATTACAAAGGAAAGTACAATCAGTACCACATCTTCTATATTAGATTATTTTTGTTGAAATACTTCAATCCTTTCCATATTCATTGCAGCAAATTAGACTTTCTTTTCAGTGAAGTGCTAATGTATACCATAGATTTTTCTTGAAATCAAACCTATAACACAAATGGACTGATATTATACAATACCTAAATTCACATGTCTTTGTTTAAATATAGATAGGCCTTTTACTATTTTTTTTCCATTGTATATTAGTTAATGCTTTGTTAGTGTTACATTTTTGTATTACTTTGGGGCCTCATTACTAGCAGGTTTTTTTCTGATTTAAAATTCAGCTTTTCCCCTTTCCTGCTGATATATCACCCCTTTGCCTTTGCCTTTCCCAAACACAAGTCACCTGCCCTTCCCTTGTTTTCCTACTGCGATCTTCGTATCCTCTCCCATGCTGGTTCCTTATGTCTAAAACAGGCTCTCTTTTCTTTTGTGCCAAACACCTAAACTCTGCTTAATCAAATCTGTCCTTAATCCCATGTATTCTGCAAGGTATCATGCCTGTTTTGTACAACTTGAAATGTGTATTGCACCTTCTCTAGAGTTATCCATATCATTCTACCTGCCTTTTCCCTTTTATTATCTTTCTGTATCCAAAGATTTGGTTTCTGTTTTCACTTACTTAAGTGCTTATTTTGAGGACAATGAGTTCAGTCACTTCAGAGAAGCATGTGCTTTTTCTAAGATTATTTAAATAGCTACTGCATAAATTTGACCAGAATTAAGCTGCCGGAAATGCAAGAGAACAAACAAATATTTATAAAAATAATTAATAAATCATTTATACATACTGTCTTTCTACTCCCTTCATTTTACGACTCAAGAACAGAAGGGAACTCTGTGTGACAAAAAGAAAACTGTGGGCAAACATAAGTGGTACAAGCTGGAAGAAGAAATGACATGTTATTTACAGCATGAAATGGTCATGAATGACACTGTGAAGATATGAACTTTCTCCCTGCCTAGATATCTTCTGGGTTCTCCACTCCACACAGTCACTACTGCGATTCTTTTTTTTTTTTTTTTAAACTGCAATTTTGGGAAGAAAACATATTTGGTATCCTTTTACAATATATTTTTAAAAGAAAATAAAAACCCAGAGTCTCTCTAGGAATATTTAATTGTTATAAGCCTCTTAGAGAAAAAGAAATGCAATTAAATAGCCCAAATATGTCATAGTAAAATTGTCAAGAGACAGCATTACTTTTCAGAACTGAAGTAATGCTCAGCTTTTGGTATGAATGTTTGCTGACCTTTGTATTGCAGGATTCAATGTCAACCATTTAGACATTGCCCCAAGGTATGCCAGCATCTTAATGGGGATTTCTAATGGAGTCGGGACCTTGTCTGGAATGGTTTGCCCTATAATTGTCGGAGCGATGACAAAGAACAAGGTAAATGGCAATACAGCTTTCAAATATTCCACTTTAATATCACTGGTTTCAAGAAAAAGAGCTTTCCATAGTACAACCTGCCACAATATCCTTATTAGAGTCTGGGACCTCTAGGGAATAGCATCCGGGAACTTGTAAATTTGAAGCATACTTCACTATATGTTCACTAGGTCAATGCTTTTGTAAGCTAATGAATAGTGATTTTCCAAAGGAAGAAATAATTAGAAACTGGACACATAAATGTTTTAGTTGTGCTGACTGTCACTGCCTCAATCCCTAATTTAAATCTTTTCACTCAGGAGAGTTAGATAAGTCTATGCACTAGTCTGATTTAGCAAATTTCTTCTTTACAGACACGTGAAGAGTGGCAGTATGTCTTCCTCATTGCTGCTTTAGTTCATTATGGAGGTGTTATATTCTATGGCATATTTGCTTCAGGAGAGAAACAACCCTGGGCAGACCCTGAACAGACAAGTGAAGAGAAATGTGGCTTTATTCATGAAGATGAACTTGCTGAAGAGACAGGGGACATTACTCAGAATTATGTAAATTATGGTACCACCAAGTCTTATGGTGCTACAACCCAGGTCAACGGTGGCTGGCCTAATGGTTGGGAGAAAAAAGAGGAATTTGTACAAGAGGAAGTACAAGACTCATACAACTACAAGGAAGGAGATTACTCATAACAAAACTAAATATTGGGTATATTTTGTAGTGTTTGTGATTAAATTCATTGTGATTGTTTGCACACAGAAATAAAATGTGGTATAAACATGTAAACACATATCAAACAGGAAGGTCTTACTGTAAAAAAATCCATTAAAGTGCAATCTGTATGAGTTGTGACATGTCATCACTTTCATTAGGTTATATTTGTTCTATAAACATTAGAGTTTTAAGGGTTTACTGGTCAAAACTATAGAGGCAATTAGATACAGTATACAAGAGCTAAAACTCATAACTAAGGATTAAAGCACAACTAAACAACCAAGTTGGCACATCTAATGCTCTTTTTAGAAAGCCAAAATTACTTGATCATTAAAAATGCACTTATATATTTGTTACACTGTATTGAAAGAGATTGTGTTAAATACACACGTTTACTCAGTGCAATGTAGGAATTGTGTGTTTAGTCTAAGACAAGAGCTTTCTTAAAGAAGAAAGGTTGAGTCCTAGGCATTTACAGAGGATTGATCCAGTTCCTTTAATGGTAATTGTATCAAGCCTAAAGAACAAATAGGGCATATTGTATGTTTATTGTGATTACATGCTGCAGGCTACTCTGTGATGAATAAAGGAATTATTTAGGAGTTTTATACTGAATGTTTGGGCACAAATTCTTATTTCTATTCTTTACAGAACCTTATGAAATTATAGGCATCGTCATGTTCTTCCCTGCATTTATCAACTAATATAAAAACAATATATTATGTTAAGTCTGACTTTTCATGCAGACTGTCAAATCCCTTTATCAAAAAACAAGCTTTATTATTCTTTTCTTTGCAGTATACTCCAACTTTGTACTGGTGTCTTTAGAGAGAGAGAAAAAAACAATATAACCTAGAAAAAGATATAGTCTTCTACAAAATTCCAAAGAGAAATTTACTATGAGCAAGTAACCCTATGAAAAAGGATGTATTTGTTTTGCAGAATATTTTGAAGCCAATAGAGGAAACAGAGAATAATTTAACCCTTATTCTTCCCTTAATAGCTTTCATATTTTTACACATCGTGCCACAGTTGTATACATAGATATAAGTTTATTGAAGATACTGTAATTATAGAAAATGTTGCTATTTTAGAAATCCCTGAAATTAAAAAATGTATTTGTCTTTCAATTAAACCTAATAATAATGGACACTGAATATGAGTAACTTAAACTCACAATAAACCAAAGTGGCAAATAACTAGTGTTGGGTTGAAAGAAGCCAACAAGCATCACGCTTGTCTTTTTAGCATAACTCAACAGTGACTGCAACCTTAGTGTACCAAGCAATAAGTGCAATGCATTATGAAGTGCATAATCTTCTAGACTATATATTAACCTTCATTTAGCTTGTTGTATATATTTGGGGTTGTTGGGATTAAACCAAACTGAACCAAACTGAAGTTAGCAACACCAGACCACTTCTTAATACTCTAAAATGACAACAATGATCCATTTCTTAATTCAATCAAATGATTATTATTGTACGTAATAATCCATTCTGGATTCTTGGTCTGTTCATTGTATTGTGCTAGTGATTGGAAACCCTGCTACCGCAATATACAACTTGAGGATTGTTTCTTCTCCTTTTTTTTAATGCAAATCATACCTTGACCTTAAGAAAAAAATATTTTGCTTTGTGCCTCAAAGTGATGTAAAATGTGACCATAGCTTTTGCTGTGTTTAATGAAAAAGATGTGGACTGTGTCACTTTTGTTGCTGCAAAAAGTGTTAATAAAATGCTCTATTTATCCTTTTATATAAAAAGGACCATTGTAGTTTCCTGTCATTTTTCTAGATGCACTTTAATATAGAAGACTAAAATTATAGTCACTGCAGAACAATTTCTGCTATCGACATGGAGATAATGTCTTACGTCCTAGCTGGGAGGTATGCTGAATACCCAGTGTCCTGCATTGTCTACTCTCTCCTCCAACCATGCACAGATGTCTGTGGGAGAGGCACCTAACTCTAGATTGCTGTTCCTCCTTTCATGAAGATGGCTGGGATAGGTGTGGAAGAGAAAGGAGAAGGAGGATCAATGTGCCAGCCAATGCAGCAAAACTGGGAAAGACAGGCTAATCTGTGTTAGCTAAAAAGCTGGCATGGATCAGCATTTTCTAAAGAAAATGAAAAGCGTCACAGACTGCTGTTCTTGGGGTTTGTTTCCTTTCTTGCTCCTGCAACAAGACTCCCTAACATAATGTTACTTTCCATCCATCTTTAGATAGACACTAGAGGAATCAGTAAATTCAACAAGTCCTATATTAAAAGTAAGTCTTTTTCTAACAACATTTTTACTCTTCGGTAATTTTCTTGCACCTCGTAAAAGAAAGTAGAAACACCAAACTGAACAAAAGGCTGCAAAACACTAGACAGAACAATAATAGGCCCAGTGTTTCTCACCAAGAATGAGATGCTGAGTCAGGTAACACACAAAGTTAATGCTAATTGTTTTGATGGACTGGTGTGATGTTGCCATGGAAACTTCTTGAAAGATTCAAAAGTGGGATAAATAGGGGCTGTAAAAGTACGGTTCTAGCTATCATGGTAAGTGGACAGCTCAGAAAATGAAAACTAATTAACAAAATCAAAATCAATTGTTTTTCAGTCTAATGTTACAGGTGCTCTATCTTTTGAAATTGTTTCAATAGTTTTTTTCATTAAATACAGGTATTTTTTTTCTTGTTAGCTTGACACTCTTTAATTACTTAGAACAAAGGAGAGACTTTAATACATGCATTAGACATTGCACTGTTCAGCCATGCACAACTCAGTGGGAACTCAACAATTGCCTTTAAATGCTACACCACTCTAAGATTCTCCACAATTCTTTTTCTAGCTCTCTGCTTCTGCTTTGACTCCTTTACTTCCTCCTTAAATGGCAGTGCAGAGGAATCTGTTCTTGTGGGAAGGAAGAGGAGCGTGACAGTTTTTAAGATTTTTACTTCTTCACAGACTCCTATTCACAGAAAAATACAGCAACCAATTTTCAGGAGCATGGCTGAGAAAGAAGAAGAGGAAATGGAGAAAATAATTGGGTTCTTCCAAAGGATGATTAAGTGAAGACAAGCAGCAACAGCTGAAATCTGTTTCAGGGAAAAGGAGAGTTGAGGGGATGTGACCCTTCATCTAAACTCCTGTATTTCTTCTCAGTAAAAACATTCATGTTTCTCCCTTGCTACTTCATTTTTAGAAACTAGCATTGGTGAAATATATCTCTTCGGCCTCTTCTGAACTGCCAGAGATTTCTCTTCTGCACTCGGATTCAAAGACTAGCTCTGCAGATGCATTGCACTTGTATGGCGTGATGTTCCTCTTTTGGAACTTTTAGCAGCTCAAGTCATCCCCATTTATCAATCAGACTGTGTTCACAGTCACTTGAGCATTTTGTCCTGTTACCTATTTCTGTTCTGTTCCCCTATCTGGTACTTTTTGCTCACTTGCTATGTTGAAAAAAAAGGAAAGGAACTGTTACTCACACTTTTATTTATCAGTTAGTTATATTTTCAGTGAAGCACAATAAGTAAAAAGAAGGGGCAGAATCCAGGCTTCATTAAAATCATTAGAAAAGCTTTGAGTTTAGAGGGGCTAAAATATCACCTATCAAACGTTCACCCTTATGTCCTCAAATTATTTCATATAGGTAGTATCACTCAACCAGTGATAATTTTTTAAATATTTGAATCTGCATTGGTCAGATCCCTTCTGTTAACACATACTCTTTGTTGCAGAGATAAAGCTATCATAAAGTGCTCTTTGCTTTCAGAAGTGATCATGAAATTCAGTGGACCAGATTTCATAAAAACACTTTTCTATGGGGGAAAAGAAAGCCTCAAGGTAAAGGTTGAATAGCAGTGACAAAAGAGTATCTGCAAATATGAATGAAGTCCTCTTTCAGCATGAAGCTAGGAATAGGAATGAATGTGGAAGTCAGAATAAATGTCACAGTTCAAAGCCATACTGTTAGAAAGATAACATCACAGTCTTAGTTGTTGCCTCTGAAAGATGAAATGTTTTGTTCCTTTCAAGATAAGCTGTGAGGGAGTTTGAAGGCTAGTCTAAGTCTAGATTAACTACTTAACAGCAGCTGCTTTTGTACTTATTTCGAATTTGCCTGTGTTTTTTGCTTGAATAATTTTCATCACACTGGGAGATTGAAGAGTAAATAATCAAAGGATCTAGAACTACAGTCAGGTATTTTAATTAGATATTTATGTATATTCTCTCTGATCCAGCTAATGTGTCTGATGTTGCTATTCTAGCTGTGCTTAACACTTTTTCACTCTGCTGTAACACAAAGCATAGCAAAGAATGAAATGTATCATATATTTACATATGTACAATTACTGAAGTCTGTGTACTTAGTTATATCAAGGTCAAGTGCTTAGACAGTATCTTCCATGTTTGAGAATTAATGTTACAAAATGATTGTTCGCAAACGCCTCCTTGGTAAGGCTTTTAACATTAGATACATACAATCCTTGCACTTTTTGCTTTAGGTGAAGCTGCGCTCTTTCAAATGTCATGGGTGAAGCATCAGAAAACAATACAAAATAAGATTCTGAGTGACAGTCCAACCTCTGGCAGGCTTATATCTATAAGAAAGTAGGTAGAGAATATGTATGAAAGGCAGAAGTAATGTCAAACGTAAAATATATGGATAAATTAGAAACTACAGGAAATAAACTGTTGTAGGAAATTTAAGGAAAAGCTCATAGACAAGCTGCCAAAGTTCCTCACTTTTGCTCATGGCAGTAGTGAGAAGAAAAAAACTGAATATGAACTCCTAAATATCTGAGTCTAAAAAGTGGGCTCAGAAGCTGATTACCATGTTCTGGCTGCACCCTACCTTGTCCTAACATTGTTTCTAACACATTTCTCTGTCAGGGCCACGAAGGCATTTACAGGCCTTAATTGCCCGGAACATCCTGCCCTGGGACCCCCACTTGCATCTGCATCCATGACCCAGGAGCCCCATTTCAGGTCAGGCCTGGGCTTCCCTGCCTCTGATCTGTCTCCTGAATAGAAGTTGGATCTATGTTGTGTCCTTGCCTCCAGTCCTGCCTCTGGCCCACCTCCTGTTGCTCCTCAGCAGGCTTTCTGGATGGACCCTGGACCTGATTCATTCCCTTCTCTCTCTGGGACCATCAATGGAGCTAGCACCCTGCTCTGCCCACGTTGCTCAGACCCCGTGGGACTGCACCCAGGTCAATAACGGCAGAGCCAGCAGCTAGGTCACCCTCGGCTTGTGGCTCACTTCCCTAGTGACCTGCCCTTCCTGCTCCCTGCTGGACCCTTTCCATGTTGTGCTGGTGATAGTCCAAGGAGACTTGCTAAACTTCATCCTATGGAAGTGCATATGGTTAATTTGCAATCCTGAAATTAAGCACCATCGTCTGTCCCTGAGAAGCAGAACAGTGCATAAATGATCCCATCATTCTTTTCTTAAAATACAATGAAACATACTGATGTGTCAGGCAGGAGATTTAACCTATCAGACCATACTGCTTCATTAGTAGTACATTTTGGATTCCTACTTGAAGTTTGCCTTTCTCATACATGTACTCTGCCATCATGGATACACTCATGGTGACAGTTTCCTTTTCCAGGAGGAGCTACGTTTCATTTGCCAGTGTGTGTCTTGATGGAACTGAATCAAGTTTTCATCCTTGCACCCACCACGGCTTTCTTCACTGTGAACAGGAAGCTGTTATTACTATCCTCAGTCCTTCAGCTGGAGATAATCAGCATTTATTTGTACTCAACTAGCTTTTCAAAACTTATATATCTTTATACTACTTCTAGCTGGGCACTGTTGCATAATGGCGTACAATCTGCTCATAAGAGTATGCAAGCAAATGATGTTCTTGATCTTTGCACTAACCAGGGTCAGCAGTTAAAACTGGTGGTTTGCAAAACTGGTGATCAAGGTATTATAAAGAGTAACGCAACCTTGTATGACTGACAAGGAGTTGATGACAAGGTGCTGCTTGTACCTTGAGGATCAAATGGCAGGTTCTGTGCACAAAGAATAGTGAATGATATGAGACTGTGAGTTCCTCTGCTAGCTCTAGATATTCATTAAAACAATTCTGTTTGAGTCTTAACACAAGTAACAAAATTTTGAATCATACATAAGAAGTTTGGTTGGTTTTGTTCTTGAGAAGATCTTGAGAAGAACTTCTTGAAAAGTTCTTGAGAAGATCTTGAGAAGATCTTGAATTCTGATAGCTTGAGGGAACTTCAGAACAGCAACCTAAAAAAGGTCAGTAAAACTGGATGGGGATATTGGCAGGAAATACTTGGTGTTGTGTTGCATATTTTGACCTTCCACCATCACATTTTCCAGGTCACAAATGTAGAATAATCTATTATTTATTTTCCCCATAGCAGGGACTTAGTATTTAGTACTTACTTAAGCTGATATAATCAAGAAATAACATTTCTAGAGGTATGAATAGCCTAAGAGTATTCCTCAATTTAAGGGATCTCCTTGAATTCAGAATTTACTTTCTCAGAGCATCGTTGTTCTCTCTTGAAAAAGAATGTGAAAAAGAGCTTTCCTTGAAGAATGGAATTTCTTTCACTTATTCAAACTGTTGCACTCCTCCTGCCAGGATTTTCAAGCTTCCTGCACATCACACTTACTGGAAAGTCTGAACTGATCAAGTAAGGTATGCACAGTAAAAATGATACCAGGAAATGTTGGACTTATATTTCCATGCCATGTAGATGAATAGCACATGCACTGTAAAAATTTGTCAAGGTCCACACAAACAGTGTCTGGTTTAAATCAGTGTTCAGAAGATGTGAATGGGTGACTGGATGTCCAAGGATCCAGAGAAAGGAAAAAATTCCTCTCATATTGAAAAATATTTCTGTGTGATACAAGGAGTCATATCTAGACAAATCCAGATACATGTGTGATAGACCTACTCACTGAATTACTTGTCTCCACTTTTCTGTAGCATCTCGGAAGGTCAGCAAATCAAAGAGAAAGGCCATTATTACACCAAAAACAGATGTAAAAAAAAAAAAAAAAACAAAACAAAAATGATGCTTGGAAGCAGAAAATGAACTAGATAAGAAAGCATTTAAAAAATAAAGGATAGCATTGTTAAAACTGGAAGATTGCCATTTAATTAGAGTTTGTCTTGTGTAATCAATTAAATGTGTCAACACTGGATAATTGCCATAGATGGTCATGAACTAAATAGGTTTGTGAGGAGTGAATGATAATTTTCTTCAATGTAAACATCAGAACAATCAACAGAGCTGCTTTCAGTTTTAATCTGGAAAGTTACAATATTATTTTATTTTTTTGTAAATGTTGCTTTGTGGAAGTAAAATTGAACCAAATAAAGACAAGGTCAACCAAAGCTCAACTTTTTTTCAGCTGTGTTTTTCTGTGCAGTTATGGTTGATCATAGGATCAATAAAGCACAAACTGTTTACCCTGTATAGATGAAGCACCAAATTAAACGTGATGTATAAAAAGATGCTTGTTGGCATGTATAAGTCTTACACAGAAAATCACAAGGCAGCACTGTAAAGTGAAGACTGACCATGGAACTGCTTTTAGAAGTCCTGAAGACAATAGTCCACAGTTATTTCTTGACTGGTAGTGTGATGGTATATAATAGTATGGGACTATGAAGAAGTAGACTGGCTGTGCTTTGTGAGTTAGTGTTCTCCATTGTATAAACAGACAAATCCCAATCACTGTTCACATATGCCCTTTAACAACAGAAATATAATAATCATCTCATCCTAAAGTCTAAAAGAAGAGATAATTCATATAAAATGTATGTATACATCCTCCAAAACCTTTCCATCTCATTTTACGCAACCTGAAAATGAAATACATTAAAAAGTGAATCGTTAAATATTTTTTTAAAAAGGGGAAAGCAAAATTTTTATTATTTTTTTTTCCTATTTCTCTTATATCTCAATCATACCTACCCAATTAAAAACAGATCTCTCTTTCTTTTTCAGATATGATCTGGGTCATGATGGGAAGCTTAAAATTTGATTTTTTTCATAAATCAATACACCTTTCTTGTCAAATCAAACAATCATTTTTATATACTGAATACATTCAGTAATGAATGAGATAGAAATTAAAATCTAAAAAAACAGAATTACCTCTTTAGGCCAATTATTTCAAAGGACATTTGTTGTCTGTGTTTCATATGAGTAAAAAGAGAGGGTATATATTTAAAATGCATTTTCATTTACTTTCTTGTCTTAGAATATCTTTATTAGCCTAGAAACTTGTTAATACAATGCCAGCCTTATTGCAGCTGTCATTTACTGTTTATATTACTACATGTAAATACTGCATGTTTTATTTAGAATAAAATCCTTTGGGCCATCAGTGGTTTATTTGTTCTTGTGCATTAATTTGATGTGAGAGAACACAAAAAGTACTTCAGAGAAAACATACTATCTTAAATAATTGCTGTGGAGTTGGACTACCAGCACTATTTAGCGTTTAACTATTGGCACTCATTTAAAACCTATTTCCTAACTAATACTTTAAAGCACAGACCATGAAACTTTGGAGAATTGGGTCCTATCCTCTATCAAAATACCCAGTTCTGCTCTCTGTGGAGGCCGTGTGTTTTGAAGACATTGACTTCAATACAAGGAAGATAAACCGAGTTTATCAAAGCTGCCACTATTGCGCTGTGACGGAACACTGTGCTATGTAACAGCCACACTCCTAGCACTGAAATTCTTGTTCTGGAATAGCCACCACCAGGTAGGAGATTATCTGCAGTATTGCTTCTCACTAGATTTCAGTCTATATTCCCATTTAACAGAATGGAAGAACTGAAACAGAGAGAAAGCACTAACTATATTTTCCTCAAATTCAAAGCTCCTGACATCTGTTAGTTCTCTGTCAGAATGAAAGCTTTATCTTCACAGGACTTCACAACGAAAGCGGATCGGCTCCAGAGTAGTCCTGGGCTATGGCTGCTACTGCAGTGAATCAGAGCCTCAAATGTAAGCCTCTGACACTCCAGGCAAATGTTCAAATCCTTCTGTCACTGAATTGATCTTCTGTAATCTCCTGATCTTTTCTGTTTACTTAGCATGAATTGGTAAAAGTATTTGAAGCAAAGAGAAATGATGTCTTTGTGACACAGAGTAGAACTGGGGAAGGTATGGCTCCTGGTCACCGAGAGATGCATCCGTCTCTGCCTGCCACAGCGCCCAAATGGTGGATGTTCCAGATGTTCTGATTCCAGCAGCAGTTAGGTAATACACCTGAAGACACACCTAAGTTTCTGTCAGTAGTGACAATGGTTAAGTTACACAAGAAGGACAATCCCATAAAATAACAAATGAAACAACCTAGAGGCATTATCAGAAAAAAAACCCTATTTGACTAATAAGTGAACCTGGAGGCACTGCTTGGTAATGCTTATTTTCTCTTTTGTTATTGATTAATTTAATCTTGTGAATCTATCACTTTCAATTATGTTATAAAAATGAAATAGTGGATCATAAATAAATTGATTAACAGAAATATGTTGGTGGCGTGACTTAATCATTCCCTGTGGGATTACTATTTCCTTTCTTGTTCTTCTCATTTCAAGCAACTTTGGCTTTCTTTTTCTGCACTGAAATCACAAATCATGTGATTCACCCTGGAACAATTTAATAAAAAGAATCAAAAAGGCATACAGAAAAAGGAAAGTGTGAGAAAGAATGAGACAGAAAAGCATCCTCCAGCTGACTAAGGGGAGAGATTTAAAGGTCACCATCAAAACAGTCACCATCAGAAAAGACAATAAAATCAATTAGCAAAATTGTGTTGCTGATGTTCGAAAGTTAATTCTTAATAACAGAGTATAAACATGTTATGTATTCAAACACTTTCAGGTAACTTCAATCGCTTCCAAAATAAAAGGTCTACGTGATTTTTATTAGGAACTAAAGTTTCTTTTAAAAACATTTTTGATGTGCATATGTTAGAGTTTATATGGACAAAAAGCATTGATAGACTAGCTTGAAGCCTGACATCCCATAAAGAGTGACTTTGCTTCTGTTGCCGGAATAAACAGAGTAGGACCCACTGAGACTCTATATCATCTACAGTGAAATGGTGTTGATCTCTCAGGGAAAAAATGCTGGAGTCCACAATTTTATTGGTTGTACGTGGCCGTTAATTTAATTTGTGATTACTAGCAAAGTACAGGAAGACATATATGGATAAATTATTGATCTGGTTTGGGGCACTAATTAGAATAGGTTTACAGTTAATCTCTTAAAGCACTCTTTATCTTGTATGCACTAAAAAGAAAAAACAAATGTAATTTGTCCTCTGTTGTTCTTGTGATTAATTGAATGTATGAAAACAAATCTGCATTATATTCCCAATAAGGCATTTGCAAATGAACATTTTGGTTTGCAGACATCGTGCTCTTTATTCTATATCTGTAGAAAGAACAGAGATTGTCAGTAACAGTTTTGACAGAAGGTAGGACTTGGGATAAATTTAGCTATATGCTTATATTTGATTTGCAGCAGATAAAATGCTTTAGTAAGAAAATATAATAAAAATGAAAAAACATGACATTTTATAGTAGTAGAGTAATAATTTAACATCTGATTATATACTGAAAATGTCTTTCTCCTTTTCCTTTCTCCTCCCTCACCTCTCTGAGCCAGTGATATGACATTTACTATCATATGGCAGCAAAGCTGAAGCTCCATTGAAAGCTTCCTCTGAGACCGTGCCGTTGTTAGCTGTGTGGGCAGCGTTGCTGCAGCAGTGCTCCTTTCTTCCCTGTGGCATGAGAACCAACAATTTCAAGGAACAGCTTTGGCCATAGACAGTTTAAAATAAGGAGCCTGCTTGGCTGTGCTGCCAGCAAAACTTTCATGTCATACTTTACCGTTAGGCATCACTTCCAGGTAAGCAAAACCAGACTTTACTAAGCATCATCTTTCAGCAGGATCCTCTCTTACTAATTCATTTTTGTATTGTTTTTAAAGGCAACAGATTTTAGATGATCCTCCATTTTGATACAACACAAAAAAGTGTGACATAATCTGTATATTAAATGGGAGTAATGAAGATGTCTACATGAAATAACAGTTCTAAGTTGCTTATTTTTTATTTAAAAAACTCTATTAATGTTAATTAAATTCACATTAGAGTTCTTGCATTAACATTGATAATTACCTCACTACTTAATTTTGTTAGATTTATTATAGCTTAAAGAACAGAAAATCATCTCTCCTTTTTCTCTTGAGGCTTAAAAGCAGGTTTAAGTCCACAGACATAAGAATAAACACTCCTTGTAATTCCTCCTGCCTTCTGCCGCCTTCAGATGATGCTCAGTCATCAAACTGAGCATGTGTAACAAACACTTGCTAAAAATTCTGGTTGCTACACTGTATGTGTATATATATATATATATATCTGTGTGCGTATAAAGATTTAAGATTGCAAAGACAAGTATTAACAGTTAGGAGACATCAGAATTAAAATTTGCATGTACAGTCCTAATCGGCTCCTTTTCCACATATATTCTGAAACAATGCACGATGAACTAATATATTTTTTCATGAGACCTCTGTGTCACTCAGTACAGAAATGAATAACATAAACTAATGAGCAGCTATTGAATATGTTGTTTTCTCCTCCTTGTTCAATGTTATCAACCCATTTAAATCCGATTTGAAGACAGAATGATTAATTTCCTCATTTACTCTTCAGTAATACTCATCACTAGTGTCCTAGTGCTTCAGACATTGATCCACATTTCCTCAGCACCTATGTAGTATAAAAGGGCCTTGATTGCTTGCTTAGGGGGAGAACTAGATTAAAAAATTAAAATGATAACTACTTTATAGGGCACTAATTTTAGAGGGGTTTAATCCTGATTTTTCAGTACAATTGGTGATAAATAAAACTACTTAAGTTTACAATATAGCCTCCCATATCGGCTACAGTTAGAAATGCTCTAATGTTGTCAATCAGATGTATCATCTGACCATAATGACTGTAATAAAAATAAGCAATGCAATTATTTAATATCTATGAGAAATTCTATTTGTTTTGTTTAATAACTTGTTTAGTTTCAATCTAGACCTTTTGGAACAAGAAAAAAAATAAATTGGTTCATTGGGACAGCATTCAACAGTCCTAAGTAAAATATCACCTCCTTTTGCTAGTAATTTGCTAGCAGTCTTCTGCCTTAGTCACCACACATTTTTCAACTGATGTGACAAGCCACTTTTATTCATCTATAGAAGCTGTTTCCTGGGTAATGAATTAGTTGATGATCTTGTGAGAACAGTAGTGCCCAATCCCTGGCCTGTGTTCCTTGCCTCACTCTCCATCAGCCCAAATCTGCAAACTGCAATTACCAGTCCCAATCTAGAGTTTCAATTTCATTTGATTCCTTAGTCCAGAGGACCATTTAGGTAGCAAAACTGTTGCACCTTATCTACCCATATGCCAATCCTTTTATGTGGTTGGTAAGAGCAGCCATAATGGTCTACATCACCCACAGAATCTTTTTCACAGGGATTCTCCATGAGCTGGAACCCATATGGAATTTGTTTTAGTGCACACACATAAATATTTGTGCATTTCAGTATGATGAAGTGGTGCATCTGTTGCTAAATTTCAGTGGAAAAATACAATCATTGTACATGCTACTCTGGAGCCCAAATATTTGAAAGCATGCTTTCAAAAATTTCAAAGTTTCAGGTCTTGCATATAGATTTAATTGTCTAAGCAAGTAATTATCCATTTCTGGAAGGTTTGCTTGTTACCCTGTGAAGAAATGTTTTCATGTTATCATGCATATTGCAGAAATTGACAGAAGTAGATATGTTCATAGGAACAAAGCAACAGAGTTGCAAAGGACTATTGTTCAACTTTGGTAGAGTAGCTCTACTGTCTTCAGATGAGTCAGGCCAGTTCATAAGAGCATCCCCCATACATCTGCCATTTAAATTTTAGAGGACTCCATTATGTGCATTTTTTATGAGTTAACACACATTGAAAAAATTCAGGCAAAATTCCAAGAAACAAATCAGTTGAAAGTGAATATAATTAAACTCCTGAAATACCTCATAAAGTAATTCTGTCTCCAAATATCTGGCTTATTTTTCATAGTTACTTGCTCAAGAATCAAAACCTGCATGTACATTAAAGCAAATGTAGGAAAAAAAAACTTCGACAAACAGTGAATCATGTGCAGGAGTTCAGCCTAAAAAAGGCAACTCCACAAGGAGCCACTAGAGTATAAGAAATTTCACTTATTTGTAAATTCATAAGAAATATAGTTAGTCAAATCCAGACAATGAATTATGAATGGATTTGAGCAAAGGGGGAAAACTATACATACTGTACAACTGACAATGAACATTTTGGCATTGAAATACTGAGAAAAATACTGAATATAAAATAAATAGCAACTGACAATATGAAAACATTTTTCTATCTCAAAGCTGCCAATCTGGTGGTGAAGTATATAATTTGAAGATGTTGCCCTTTATTTACATAAAAAACGAAAAGCTAGAGGCATGAATTATGTCATCTATCTGTCTCTGGTATTTCTGAGTTGCCTCCCCATCTTTTAGTAGTATCTGTTTCTCTAAACAGCTATTTTTAAAGAGAAAAAATTGCCATTAGCTACATTTTTTGAGTATCCAAAAACCAGCAGTGTGGCTACTATATTAGATAACAGCAAATAAAAGCTCCCAACATGACGTGCCGAAGGTCAAACTCTCAAAGTGTAGTTGCATTCTTCTAGTTACTCCTACTTTTGCATACTTCTGACATGTGTCTCACGTCCTTCATTTCTGATTCCTGGAAGCAGCCAGTCTACCCACTCTATGTCAAGTTGATTAGATATAGAATCATATACACTAAGGACAGGAGCTTGGCATGACAACTGTTATGATTTTCCTTTCAGCAAGATGAATTCTTTTCAAGATTTTCAGATAGACTACATTGGTATGAAGAGAAATAATTGCCTGACCTAAAATATTAAACACAATTCAACATCAAATACAGCAAATGTGTTGAGTTTCACTTGTTTTCTCTCACAAGCACACATTTTCCCTCTCTCCTAAAAGCTTAAACCAAATCTTTCTCCCTTTTCTCCATTTCAAAATCCTACTGTCAGGACTCTGGCATAAAAAGATCTTGCAAATCCATAGCAACCCAATTTTTAATCTGCACCACCAAAAATAAGTGCGCACGCATGGCTTCCTCCCCCTCCCCCTGGTCATATGCTCTGCTGACAAATTCAGCATTTGGAGGGGAAAGGATTAGTCACTGGAGCAGCAAGGGAGAACTAAGGATTCTTTACAAAAGAAGCGCCTTCAAACCGTGTGTCTGCTACTCATCACTCCTTTCA
>VZTL01013656.1:0-17656 GCA_013400535.1 Scopus umbretta
CCGATCAGGGTTAAACCACCACATACTTAAACAAAGTGTCACTGGTTTTCTATGCTTTTTTATTAAATACTTTTTCAGTCTATAAAGACTTATATATTGATGTTTAAACATCAATTTCTATTTGCATGGGGATTATAATTTAGTAAAATATGTGTTTAACAAGACTAAGTGCTAGGCCAATATGCTAAGTTATGTTTGCTCTCCAGCTATGAGATGGCTCTGCCTGACCATAGTCAGAAGAGATTCTGTGTAGTAACAGTTAGTACTTCCTTAGGAGAATTGGCAAAAAAGGATAGGTTGATTAAGCATCAAATATGTGAATAACACAAAGCCTTTGGGGAGAAGTTTCAGCCTCTGTGGTGGTCCCACAGGCCTTAAGAAAAATCTCACCCCCTGTGCAGAAGTGCATTTAGAGAAAGAATCATCTAGACAAGAACTGTTTTGCAGGAACTACAGCTATACCGGCACCCGAACAGCTTCCAGCTTGTTGAACCAGGTGGATCAGAATGAAAGTGTGCATATTTTTAAGAGCTGTCTTTTTTTATTTCTGGAAAATGGTGTCAGCATGGTCCTCTTTACATAATCTTCATATTATAATTTTGATATTAATTTTTGCTTAGAATGTGCTCTCAGGCTATCTGGGATCATATAACCAGGAGAACTGGTTCCCCCTCACAGAAGCTAGAGCCCCAACAAAAAATTGCAGAGGCAGTGGGATGTTTCTGGCTGTACTGCACAGGCTGATCTTAGGAGGAAATGTGTGATGTCAGTTTAGAGAGCTGTTTTCTTAAAACAAATATTATCAGAATATTTTTGATATGCAGATCAAAGGGGAAAGGAATGACTGAAATGATTTTTTTCTAAATTTTATAACCGTATGCTTTCCTAATTAAGTTGTTTAGATGATATCTCTTTTTTTGTTCAATAGCTCATCATTATTTAATTTCTTTGTATAGTTTGCCCCAAATGGTACATTAGTACCTCTTTGTAAATTAAGAATTCCCTGAGTGTAGCTTCAGTGGAGATGTATTCTTTGTAAAGGAATGACTTTCTGATGATGAATCATAAAATTTACTGTATTAGATCAGTGGGCTGGTCTAGCCTTTTCCTGGTAGTGTTTCTATTATTGAAGATCAGAGTTTATTTAGGAAGATATATAAAAGTTCTAATATCTTTTACATTGTTTATAGACTGTAGTACAGATCATTCTACTGAATGGTCTGTCTCATCTCCAACCCTTTCCAAATTTGACTTGCATGTGAGATGGGGCAACAGACAGTCACTGTTTGTCTCCTTTATATTATGCACATTCTTCTGCTGCTTTTATATAAATTCCCTTTAATTGGTACAATGGTTTAAAGTAATGACAAGAGTATGTGATGTATAATACCTGACTTTTTAATATTTCTTCCAGAAAGCATCTGTAAGTGCTCTGTAAATCACCTGGCTGCAAAATTCCTCAGGTATCCCAGAGGCAAAAATATTTCCATTAGAGTATATCAGGAGAAGTGGCTGCACACATATATGGGTAGAGACATTACATTGATTACAAGTTGCAGGTATACATTTACATAGTAAGGACATAATGAGTCATGACTTAATATAAGTAAAAATGTCAGCTAATGGTCTGTTACTGGTAATAGTTTTATTTAAAATACAAAAAGAATGTAGGTAAATTATATCTTCAGCCCCCATTTTAAGCCCCTCTGTATCATGCCTTCAAGTCTTGCTCAACCATATGAATGACTCGCACTCCTAACATTGCTTCCAAGATTTACCAGAAGCCTGGTGATCATTTTTTGCCTCTCTACTTCTAACTTAATACACTCACAATTATTTTCTATTTGTTCGCCTATTCATAGCAAGTAAAATCACAAAGGTTATCCACTTCAGGAGCTTTCTCTTCACAGACAGCTCCATGAAGTCTCATACATGCAGTACATAATTTACAAATTATACCATTACACCAGTATATAAATTAGCTGAGGATAATGCTTTCAAAACCTTTCTGGAGTGCCTGTGAAAGGCATAATGTACATCCAAACACTTATGTATCATTAGTATTCTCTGAAAAATAATCCCATGGATGGAACAGGAAATAGGAGGGAAGAATTCACTTTGGTTGACAAGTCCCCAGAACTAGCAGTCTGAAATAGTAGGAAAGCTGAGAGCAAAACTGATGTGGAGGCTATTAGCTTGTTTCATGGCTGAAGTGCTGCTGATTGTCAACAGAGCTCTATAGCCACCATATGTGCATTGAACACCCTTTTCTGCATGAGTGTTAATCACTCAAGGATGGAAAACAAATTTCTGTTCTGTCCTTAATATATACTAAAATACTAAATGTGGCATAGCCTGGACTTCAACTTGCCATTGGATTTCTGGTGCTTCAGATGCTGGCCCTCCAGGCACCTAACTACCAGGTTATTTTCCGTTTCAGAGGTGTTTTAGCTTTTTTGGGTTATGGTTGAATTGATGTAGAACTCTGAAAGTAAAAGCAAGAGACCAAGAATGTTTTTACAGGATGTATCAGGGAAACTTTAGCTGTTAACACTGGAAGATATATGTAATTTCACTTTAACATAAAAATAAACAGCCTAAGGCAGAAATTAAGGAATGAAAATATTTGTTAGCTTATTCTCCAGAGATGATGAGTTACTGAAACATAAAGCACTTGAACCAAAGGCTTTTATCCCATTAGTTTGAATCAAGGCTTTGTCACTTAAAATTAATAAATAACAGAATGAAAAATATGTTTCTGTATGTCATCTGCAGACCAGAGGCTGAGAGGAGTACCCATCACACAACAAGTTTAAAACATTGCTGTTAAAAAAGAAAAAAAAATACAAAACCCAAACTCTTCTAAAACATTAAATAAACCCAAACAAAAGTCCAAACCCGAAAACTCCACAAATACCTGCCTTTCAGTATGAATTATCCATGTCTGCTTCTGTTTGTTGCAAAGCTCAAAGCCTAAATGTTTTGCTTTCAGAATGTACTGCCTAGACATTTTGTAGCTTTTCTTGAGGCCCTTCCTTAACACCACTGTTAGGGCTGTAATAGAGCTGAATTGAGGTCAGAGCTATTTTAACAGAAAAAGTAGGTTGCTGCTCAACTGAAACTGTATTAAACATCAAAAAGCAGAACTAGTGAATTATTTTTTAGCTGTGTTAAAAGCAGATTCTTATCTGTAGAGAAAAAAAAAAATCCTGGAACTGTAGATGTTTATGGGTTATACGTGTATGTATATTTTAAAATATAAAACCATACCTCTATGTGATACACAGAAACTGGGGAGATTTTGGTACAAAATCTGTAGATAATGAAGGTCTACCAAATGTCTCTTGAGGTGCCGAGTCAAACATATTATTTCAGTGTTCATTGATCTGTTGTCTGTAGTTAAAATAGGTTTCAAACAGTAATACTACTGATGGAATTTTGCTTTTTAATGATCACAAAGTGTCATGGCCATCTTTGGTATTCACCTGTTTTAGGGTGAAGGTCAGTCTAATTCTAATCAGCAAGTGGTAGATATAACAGAATATTTCTCCTCTATGAATATGTTTGTGTATATTCCTGGAGTAGGATCTACTGGAAACTGATATATATTTCTATACAGTGTCTCTTTATACTGATTTTTCAGCTGAGAAACTGTAACAGTACTAATTAATTTATGCAGGTTTTTCTTTGTTTGCTTGTTCAGTTTAGCCCTTTTAGGGAAGCTAGATGCCTTATAGTTTTACTTGCTCTTAAAACTTCAGAGGCAACATTATGATTTACATCACAACTTGTACAAAAACCATCTACCCTGACAGTCATTGAAAGATTTTCTTAACACAAAACTGAGCACAAGATACATTCCCAGAATACATTTCAAGTATTACCACACTTTAATATATTACTTTTCTATATAATCAATCAATTATCCTGTATTATGGCTCCCACCAAAGCAAATTCCCCAAGCACAAAAAAAAAAGATCAAATTGTGTTTGTTCAGAAAGTGAAATTTTAAAATAATAGCTTTTTAAAAAACAGGTATCATTCTGATAAAAAAGTTTTTCAATAGTATATAACTTAGCTGAATGAGGTCTAATAAACAGAGAAAATAAGATAGCATTTAAAATTTACATAGAATTTACAAATATTCATAAGGACTCTATACTATGAAATACCATAAAATATATTACCACGTGTCTAAGGAAGTTAGACTGATTGAGTGGTTTCCAGTGCAGTGTGGCAAGCTCCTTTGTCTTAGTTACAACTGGGTCAACTCTAAGAATTGTCATATTAACATATTATTTTGGCTTGTTTGGCTATTATTTTTAGCCTGAGGACAAAAAAAGATAAAAACATAAGTGTGGGGTTTTTTAGGAGTTCATGCAGTAATTTGATGGAATTTTTTTTTAATTATTTTTTTTTTTTTTAACAAAGAAAACCAATTTCTCTGGCCTGGGAATTATTTTCTAACCAGTTCTCAAGGACCTGTGATCAACAATGAATATTGCAATACTTCTAGAAAAAATGGAACCATTTTTTCAAACTATTAAGGAAATTACTATCAGGAGCACTGCCAGCTTTTCCTACTCTATTATGCAGCTCTTCTATATACTCAGTAAAGTATATATTGGTGTGAGAGAAGGACAACCATCTGTTTGTTCTGAGAGGTTAATAGGGTATGAGAGTGAGGGTAGGACACAATTTGTATTGCTCACTCATATTTGAATAATGTGGATGGTCTACACCTTACATCTCATAGCTTATACTAAAGTAGAATTGCAAAAAGTGTGAAGAAGGGTGACAGGGTTTGTCAAAACATAGATTTAATGAAGAGAACAACAGAAAGCACTGAGTGTCTTCAAACAAGAAAACATGTGATTAGTAGCAGGGATCATAGATGTCCATGGAAGAGTGCATCCCAGAAAACAGCAATTGTTCAATGTTTATTCCTATAATGTGAGACATCACAAGAAACTAACAAAAGATAATTTCAAAACATGTGAGTGAAAATTTCTTTTCATATGATATATAGCTTAGTTGTGGGACCCTTGCTGTGGGAAGCTATAAACACTAAACATCAGCATAAATTCAAAGGAGGACACAAAAAAATAATGATCATTCATCTAGTTCAGGAAATTCTTGACGATTAAATTGCTAAAGGTTAAGAGAATACAGTGGGGGAGCTACCTTTACGTATCCTTCTCTACAAATTTTCTCTGAGCTTTCACTACTAGCTACTACTGAAGACAAGATACTCAGTGGATCCTTGGTCCGTTGAGACTTTCCTTTCCTTAGCTTAATTAAAATTAATATAAATTCACTACCTAGTTTGACTAAACTTCAGATCAGTTCCATGGTTTGCGAATAATAACTGTATTTTTAGTAAAGCTTAATTATGTCTACATATGGGCACAAAATTAATATTGAATTCATTCTGCGTAATATGATCTGATTGGTAAACGTAAATTGCCTTCAACAGTCTTAATGTATTTAAGTTTATATAGGATGTAACTGGCAGAAAAAGGTACAGATGCTATACTTGGTAAGATATATGTTTTCCAGTAGCATCATTTGAAAACTGACCGTTTTGTACCAATATACTGCAGTAAGCAGTTCTGGCAGATACAGGGAGTGTTTTCATGCTGTTGTTGTCTTAATGAAGTATTCCAGACATCTGGTGTCAGTCCTTTGACCAGCTTCTCATAGTAGATTTTGTTCCTCTTACATTTGTGAATTAAGACCATTAAAGTTTGCTTTGATGTGTGCATATTCTAAAGGAAGTTATATTTAAATTCCAGATGCACTGGCAAATATTTTTTAAAAATATGTCATGCTAGGTGTGGACTACGAGTTAAGGTTGTGGAGGAAAAGGAGTGAGGAAAGAACTGTTTGTGAAAACACAAAATTGACTACTTGGTCTCAAATAAGAGAAAACAAATATTTGGAGATAAAAGGAAAGTTAAATAAAATGTAAGCTTTCATTATCAAAGGTAGATCAGGACATGACAACTCAAATAATTTTCTTAGATAAGTACTTTCCTACAAATAAAAAATATGGAAAATTTTAGAACTTATATGAACTGTTGTGGGTTGATGCTAGGCAGCAGCTAAGCACCCACACAGCCACTCAGTCACTCTCTCTTCCCCAGTGGGAAGGGGGAGAGAATAGAAAGAGCAAAAGTAAAACAAACAAACAAACAAACAAACTAATGAGTTAAGACAGTTCAGTAAGAGAAGGAAAGAGTGGGGGGAAATGGTGCAAAGGCAATTGCTCAACACCTTCCACAAGAAGATCAGTGCCCAGCAGTCTGACTAATGGCTACCTTGGAAGACATCCCCACCTCCACAGTTGTTATTGCTGAGCATGGCATCATATGGCAATATCCCTTTGGCCAGTTCAGGTGAGCTGTCTTGTGTTAGCTGTTTTGACTCTGTTGCCTTCCAGCTTCTTGCTTACTCACTTTGGGGGGAGCAAAAAGAAAATTAGAGAAAGCCATGACCCTTTGCAAGCACTGCTCAGCATTATATGAAACATTGGTGTATTATCAACACTTAGTCACAAATCCAAATCACAGCATCCTAGGGGCTGCTATGAAAAAAAAGTTAACTCCATCCCCGCCAAACCCCAGCCAGACACAGTACAACTATGGATCACAGGAAAATATTATTTAAAATAGAAATGCATAGGAAATAAAGTTGAAGAAAGACTTTTCTCTGAGAAGATGAAAATTAATGACATTGAAGGTCAGTGTCATATTGAAAGGAGATAACTGATGGGCAGGCCTTCAGGCATAAATATGGTGACTAATCTCGTTGAGTATCCTAGTAATGATCTTGAAACACTCACTAATGAAGATCTGGGAAACACCTTTGAAAGAGAGAATATGCCCACAGGGAAGGGAAAGCAAAGCAAAGCAAGGCAAAGCAGAGCAAGGCCAAGGATCCAAAATACATTGCAAATTCAGGGTAATAAAAATGGATAGAATGTGGACTCTGTCACATTGAAGGATTAAAATACTTCAGGTAATTTAATCTAGCGAAATGGATTTCTGTCCATAAATGCAACAGCAAGGTAAACACAAGGGAGGGCAAAATCCCTTTGATTTCTTAACCTTTGGCTATCTATGCTAAAAAATTACCAATGGAACGTGTATAAAAATAATAATAGTCTATCCATATATTATATATTTATTACATTCTGAGACAATCTTTCAGAAGGATGATTAGGAGACACAAAAATATTTCCAACTACTTTTAAGAAGGGTTCTGTGAATTACAACAAAGACCACATAATGTGTTAGTTTCAACATCTGGGGAATAATAAAAAATCACAAGGCTTCTTCCAGACCCCTGTTCTCAGCTATTACAAATTAACATGCGTTAGGTAACATGTGTTAACTAACATGTGTAAATTGCTGTGTAAATCAAAATTACTTGCAGTGCCTACATTAACAGTTTCTGCTGAAAATAGCTTTTTTTAAAATGAAAAGAAAGCTAAATAATTTTTCTTCCACAAATCTGCATTATTTTTTGCTCATCCAGGTTGAAACAGTGATTATCTCCTCCTGTCTAGCCTCTCACTGTACTAACATCACTAAATGTTTCACTTCATAATGCAATTTTTTTTGTTTTGTTTTGTTCTGAGAACAGCAACCAGGATGTTCACATTACTTAATGAAACAACCAATTTATTTGATTGTTTTGTTCTGTCTGCAAGCACGAATTCTTTCAATGGCACATACAATATTACAGCCATATAGGAGGACCTTCACATTGTAAACCAACACCTTATTTAAGTCATCTTGTTCTGCATCATTTTCACCAGAGTTTTTGTTCCTTAGTTCAGGGAGATCATTTTCTTATTGTGCTGATGTAATAATACCATCAGTTAGACGTGATAAAATGAATATATTGCATTTAATGTAATATACAATGAAAAATATATGAAGATGTATTTCTGTTAAAAAAACCCCAAAAAACTAAGTATTATAGAAGAAAAAGTAGTTATAACTTTTGATTAAACTTCCTTCTCATTCCCCTGTAAAATATCACTATTTGTTTAAAATGAGTTCTGTTAGAATTGTTGTTACTGTTTTTGATTTGTAAAATGTCATCAATCAAGTTTAAATAAATGTTTAAAGATGAAATTGTTTCTTAACATGATCCAGAACCTCAGATAGTCTACTAGTTTGGTCTTTCACTGTCTGTGATGCTGCAAAGGTAGTAAGACTGAAGTAAACTTTCTGTTCTGTTTGCTACAGAGCACAGTAGCAGCAGCATGAAGATTTTGTTTGATAAATGAAGATTTTTTTGTATTTTCTCTGAATTAAATCTATTCTAATATTTCTGTTTATGAAGTTAAAACATACAACCTTTGCAATCAAATACATATTTCAAAATTGTTCATATTTGCTAACAAAAAAAAGAAGTTTATGAACCAGTGCCTGAATGTATTTTACAGACTCTTATGCAAAATATAGGGAGAATTCTGCTATAACTGATGTTAGATCACTTCTTCATTCTAGCAAAGTACCTTGAGTCTTTAGTGAAAAATTAGATGAACAATACTAGCAACTTTTCAGGTCTTGATCTCTTCAGTTCTGGAGTTGCTTTTTATGATAAGGACTGTCCTCCCCAAAAAAACAATTTGTGGCCATTCTAGCTGAAATTAGGCATGCAGATATTGAGAAGAACCAATCAACACCCAGAGAGCAATACATTTCTCAAACAGTACTCAGTAATATAATAAATTAACCTTGTTCTGCATAAATCTCCTATTACCATACTGTTTAAAATTTACTTTACAACTACTGATTTAAGTTCATATATTTGAACCACTTGTGCTGTTGAAAGTCATGCAGACAAAAAATACTTTTCAGAAAACCTATGATGAACATGAGCTAATGATAAGCTAATGGATATTTTCTTTGCATTTTTTATTTAATATTTATAATTTACATATTATAACTAAAATGCCATTGTTAGGCAGTACTGAAAAGAATATGAGCAAGTAAAGATAACTGACTGATCTCTTTAGGTAGTGTGAATTAGCTCAGGAGATTGAATACAGTCAGATGCCAATTTACAAGAACAGGGAATCTGGAGACTAAACTGGAATTATTTTGTTGTCCTTTTAAGATAAATGAGGAAGACTTTGTTGTTCCCATATGAAAAATTCAGATAAGCAGAAAAACATTGGAGTAACAAGGTTCCTGATCTACATAGTTATGTTTGCAAAAAACAATATAAATTATAGATTATCCAATAATTTCTTGGAATGAATTGGCAAATAGCTTTTTTGATGCTGGCAGTAGAGAGCAACAGAATCTTCTACTTTTGATTCTGGCAAGAGGGAAGAACTCCACTGTTTCAAAGGCAAGGTGTGTAGCTGTAATCATAGAATGAGTTCTTCATTCTCAGGAAGAGAAAGAAGCATCATAGACGTATAGTAGCAGCAGATTTGAAGAGCACATTTATTGATAGAAACAAACAATGAATGTATATGAAACCCTATGGGAATAAAAATCTAAAGAAAGGGGTATTTGGGTAAATTATGTCTTTTAAAATAATAATTATTATTAAGGGTACAAGTATAGATTAGCAAAGTTGAAAAGAAAGCAAAGAAGTTCAGGAAGAGCACAAGAGCTAATCTTTGAGCTCTTACTTGACCTGAAACTTGACACAGAGATGTATAAAATATGAAAATGAGGTTAAATTATTAGAGGTTACTACATAAGAATTTCTATAGCATGATGTAAAGTAAGGAAGAATAAGACACAAAGAGTTACAAGGAGTGGAATGTGAGACAGTAAAAGGAAAACATTCTAGAAGTACAGTTTTATGAGTGGAAGACATAACTGGTCTCTTTAACAGGTACTAAAAGCTAAAAATGGCCAATATAGTTTTCAATGTTATTGAGCATCACTATTCATTGTAAAACAAACAAATAAACAAAAACAAACCACAAAGCAAAAAATCTTCATGATTTTCTAAGTAACAAAATGATTTTTTTTGACATTTTTACATGTTCCTAACCTAGAATGAGAGAAAGAATATTTTCAAAAAAATTACTAGGTAGATATCTTCAGTTTAGTAAGCCTAATCAAGTTCATTCTTGTGTAGCGAGACATCTGTCTAAAGCAAATTAGAGCTGTTTGATTTTTAAGTATAAGGAACCATAGAAGACAGGTGGGATTATCAAATGTAGGTAAAGCATGAAGATACTGTCCAACTTTAAATTAAGGTGAAGCAGGACAAAAGAAAATGTAGAACAGACATTTGAATTTCCATACATGAGAAATTAGTGAAAACAGATTCCTCAGCAGATTATTTTTAACAAAATGTTAAATAATTATAGAATACAAACATGCCAAGAAGAAATTGTATTCAAATAACAATATGCCTAAAAAAAAGAAGAAAGAAAAATAAAAGAGCTAGATGGGAAAAGGTTTTTAAGACTGTCAAAGTAATCTTTTAATCTGCCCAAAAAAGATCTAAAATGGAGTACTTGCATAATCTTCTGAACAACAGTTCAAAAAAGATACAAATCAACTGAAAAAGTGTGAGGTAGTTCAGCAAATGAGACTGGAAATCAAGAAGAAAGATCTGCTAAACAGGAAGAGTTGTTGTGACTTAACTTGGAAAACAGAAGGCTAAGGAGTGAAACTAATGTCTTCAAATATGACAAAGCTTGTCAGAAAAGAAGGCAACAATTTATTGGCTGTGTTCTTTTAAAACAAAACCAGAATCAATGAGCTTAAACTGCAGGAAAGGGGATTTTGGATAGAATTATGTAGCACACTGGTCATGAAGGCTTCACTACCTGTATTGAAGATCTTTAAAAAAGAATTATATATTGTTGATCTAACTTCAGAACATGGAAACAAGTGAGTTTCTGATATGCTTCCACTCAAATCATCTGCAATGTGACGTTTGTGGAAGAGTGGCTGGAAAGCTGCCCAGTGGAAAAGGACCTAGGGGTGCTGGCTGACGGCTGGCTGAGCATGAGCCAGCAGTGTGCCCAGGGGGCCAAGGCGGCCAACAGCATCCTGGCTTGTATCAGGAATAGTGTGGCCAGCAGGAGTAGGGAAGTGATCAGTTTTGGGCCTCACTACAAGAAGGATGTTGAGGTGCTGGAGCGTGTCCAGAGAAGGCCAATGAAGCTGGTGAAGGGTCTGGAGAACAAGTCTTTTGAGGATGGGCTGAGGGAACGGGGAATGTTTAGTCTGGAGAAGAGGAGGCTTGGGGGAGACCTTATTGCTCTCTACAACTTCCTGAAAGGAGGGTGTAGTGAGGTGGGTGTTGGTCTCTTCTCCCAAGTAACAAGCAATAGGATGAGAGGAAATGTCCTCAAGCTGTGCCAGGGGAGGTTTAGATTAGATATTAGGAAAAATTTCTTTACTGAAAGAGTGGTGAAACATTGGAACAAGCTGCCCAGAGAGGTGGTGGAGTCAATCCCTGGAGGTGTTCAAAAAATGTGTAGATGTGGCACTTTGGGACATGGTTTAGTAGACATGGTGGTGAGGGGTTGGTGGTTGGACTAGATGATCTCAGAGATCTTTTCCAATGTTAATGATTCTATGATTCTAGGATTCTATGATATTCAGTTACAAACATGGAAGCAGAGGGAAAAATATTTTTATTTAAAAATCAATAAGTAATTTGTTCCAGTAATAATTTATGTCAAATCAAATTCAGAAAGCATGGAGCCCTGACTAAGGTCAGATTGGTTAGAAGTCTAGGGAGAGCATGAGCTAACTTTTCTATTAACTTGGATTAAGCATTAACACACAAATTAATAAAGAAGTTACTCTCTACTCTATTCAGTCTTCTAATCTGTGCACCTTTATCCTTTGCCATATCATTTTTTACAATAAAAACAGGTCTTCTGTAAAGACAAGTTTACTTTATTTTTCCTCTTCCAAACATGAAATATTTTGGAATAAGGATTTTTTCTTTTCATTTAGAAAATATCAACACTTTTACTATAAGTTCTTTGAAATATAATTTCAGTGAATTCACTTTACAACATCCAGTCAGATTAGGACCTTAAGCTCCAATTAAGTTCCAACTTTAAAATTTATGCACCCTTAGGTTTTGACTTCAGCTCTTTACAGCAGCAGAATGTTGGAGGATAGATTTATCCTTTGCCTAAATTTTACAATTACCAAATAAGACACAAAATGAAGGTAGGCTCATATGAGTTGCTTTGATTATTATACTGTTAAATGTTACTTAATCATATAAAAATACATGCACATATACACAGATACACATATACAGATGCATCCATATATGCATATATAATATTTATACATATATGCATATATAAATTTTGATCCTTTGTTTGTCTTTTCTTGAATACCTGATCTATGTATCCCCTGTAATTATTTTTTCTGCATTATTGTTCTTCTATCTATGAATTGGTTTTTGTTTTTTGATTCTTTATCTTTAAGCAGCTCATTAAAGAACTAGTACAATATTTCTGTAACTATATACAATGTAAGAAAAAATATTGCTTGTTTTTTTTAAAAAAAAATTAGTCAATATTATAGAACCGTTTTCTGTACGCATTGTTCCTTAAAACGCTCCTATCATGAAATTGTATCTTCTGTCATGATTTATTTTCTTAACAAAACTCTCTTTTTTGCTGTGTATGTTTTGAATTTATCATGTTCCTTAGCATGAAAAAATTACTTATTTGCTAATGGCAGATGATATACATTGTGCATAGATTCTGAACAAGGTTTCTTACAGTTTTCAACAATTAATCTTGTTTTACATTTTTCACAGGAGCTGTGGCATGTTTTAGTACATCCCTGATCCAGAGTAGAGCAGTAGAGGCAACAACACATTGCAGATGCTAAAACTAGATGCAGAGAGTACGTCTGTCTTTTCTAACGTTGCAGTTATGTGGACCAATGCTGAAGCCACATTTTAAAAACCTAGCACATACAGCTTCTCCACAGAGTACATATTGTATTTTTGCTTCTATATTTTCATTGTGAGAGCATAAGTAAAATTCATTTTATGTCCGCTTTTCTCCAGAGAACATCAGCACAGACATAAGAATTAAGATAATTATTTTAATTTAAACAAATGTTTTCTATTAATTTATTTACCCCAAACTGTTTCATGTCAAATACACTGTGATGGTAAATTTACTCACAGAACAGGACCTGGCGATCAATATTTAAGATAAATTTAAGATAAACTGAGTTAAGGTCAGTGTCACATGCTGAGTTTTAACTTTTAGTCTAAAAGGTCTCAGAGCTTTTATAAGTTTCAAATTCATATCTATCACATAGCAGGAGGTTTCTTATCAAAATCTGAAGAAGATGAAATTTCAGGTATGTCCTATGCAAGTCTCTTTGTCTGTTCTACAGAACAGTAATGTTCCAGCATCCAAAAGGAGATGAATAACCCTTTCTGAGGGAATAGAAGATATTTTATTTTTCATCTAAATCTCTTTGTTTCCTGTTAAATAAAAGCTAAATCCTAAGAAAATATGTTGATTTCAGACCACTTTACAAAGCCTAAATGTGTTTGCTTTGACAACATTTTGTCCCTGAAGAGGAAAACTTTAAATTTGATTAAACATAAAACAGCTCTCAATAAAAAATTTGCTCAAGATAGTATACCTAGGAGGATTTGTGAGTCACTAGACCATGTGGTTTTATTCATCAGATAACTGATGAAGGCTCTAAGTTAAGAATATGACAGGACTGATAGGAAATAATGGGACTTCAACACAGGTGAAGAGGTGACTGGAGTCACTTTAACCCCACTAACCTCAGGATTGCAGCCTCTCAAGAAAAAAATCATAGACATGCTGAAGACAGCTGCATGAAAGCCAGCACGAAGCTATATGGGTTGATTTCGTATTCCCATTCTGCATGAATGTGGCCCTAAACCTTCATAACATGCAATTTCTTTTCCCAATGCTACAAGCAAACAAATAAGCAAAGGAATCATGAAATCCTTTATAATACTGCAATTTTTACTTTTTTTCAGCACACTGTAAAATATAACTCTTTTTCACTCTCAGTCCCAAAACGCTATGAGTCAGTAATTTCTATGTGACCATTCTGGCCCTATTATATTGTATTCTGTTATATTATATTATATTACATTATATTATATTATGTAATACTGGTGAATAAAGTTTTATTTGCTGTTTCTAAAATTGTTTAAGTTCAAGTTTAAACCCCAGAGGTTAGGAAATCAGAAAAGAATAAATGTGTACTTTTGACTGGTTTCTCAAGTTTTATTTCAATATTGTTATGGTAACAGTTATTGTACTATGTATGCATTTCTTTCTTTTTTATGTCATACTTTCCATAACCAGAACAAATTATTAGCAGTCAAAATTCTAGAGGCTTGGAGATTACATTTATTAAAGGGACAGGGGGTAGACACTTTGTTGGAGCTTGCTGCTTTTGTTTTAAAACGTCACCTGCTGTTTTTAAGTTACAGTTGCACAAATGCACTACATTATTTGCTCCCTGGTCAAACAAATTGAAAGGACGACAGGTTGCCATAGAAACAACATCAGGGCAAGCCTGTGATATTGTTAAAAGAAAGCAATGGTTGCAAAATCAGCAGTGGTTGAATCAAAAAAACAGATGAAATGCTGAAGAATCCCTTCACTTGAGAGTGGACAAGTGTTTAAGGATCAGTCAGTGAGCTGCTCATCAGAGTTTCATACTGTGGCAAATAGGTCCCTTCAGACTCTCTTACAAAGCTTCCTAGCAAAGGCCAAAGTTTATTTGTAAAGTACACAAAGGTCTAGACTGAAAAGAAAGAAATACATTCCAAAGTATTGAGTCTGCGTGGTGGAGCCAGTTTATCAATGTGGAAAAGAAAGCTCACAATGCCCTGAGTCATGACAGAAAACACTTAAGAATAGGCATAAAAAGAGAAAAGGAACAGTGAGACTGATGAAATGGAACAGGAGAATAAAATTGAATATACTTATAGGAAATGCTCAGTGAAGAAAATGAAGCAAGACTGCTGGCCAAATATTTAATAGCATTCCTGCTTCAGAAGATATGGGGTAGAAATGATGGAGATGTCTTCTCCATACGAGTATGTCCTAAGGACAGTAAATGAGGAGTCAGGTAAAAAGAAGCCTAGCACAACAAAGCTACTGAAAGAAAATGGAAGGGGAAAGGGGAAGAGGAAAAGAAAGTAAGAATTACTTTTTCTATAGTTAATAGTCTTCAAAAGGAAGTATCATTAAAATTTTTAATGACTTCTCATCTTTTCTAAGTACAAGTTGATCCTCTCTCGCTGTAGACTGTGATAGTATTATTAAAGACAAAAGGGACCAGCGGAATGTAGAATCACCAAGACTGTGTTCAGTAAAGTATTACTAATGACTATCTGTCCTGGTTTCAGNTAAACTTTAGAAAATATTCATGTTTACTTTATTTGACTTAACACAAGGGCACTCAGATCTTGGATATACTGCTGAGAGCTGCACCTAATTTTTTTATAGGTCAGTATATAACAATTAAAGTTTCTTCCGTGTTTGAACCTGACTAAATAATTTATCAAGTATAAATGTAGTACCCTGAGGCTATCACCCAACAAACAAATGTTCTGTGATGTTAGAGGCTATACAGATGTATCAGGCTCTGTAAGCACCAAGATGTGTGCTCTTGCAGTGGTAGTCTGATATCCCCACATGTCATTCTTTTTGGTTTTGAGGTACACAGAGTCCACGGTGTTTTCAGATGTTCCTTGGATGAGACGTTGTGATTACTCTTGACATGAAAATGTTTTGTGTGTGTTATTTTTGAAAGGGACTATTACTCACAAAGGAAGTAATAAACTTCTGTAGTGAAGATGAAGGTTTACATTCACTAGATGACTACATTGATAACACCTCTTCGCATTTTCCCAAATTCTTGCTTTAAAATATGTAGCCAAATTAGGCTTTTAATAGCATCAGAATTGCTATTTAGATGATAGAAGACATGTGAAAGGACAGATTTAGCCCCTATTTAGAAAATGTCATTTATAATCCCCCCAAATTTGAAAAGGAATCTCTCATGGCAATGAATTGTGAATTTATCTGAATTTGTTTAAGCTTACATACCAAAACCTGAGGCAGCTCCATCTAGGTTGTTAAGTTACAGTCAACTTTGTGGCTACTCTACATCATCAACATGAGAGACCCCTGTATGAAGTCAACTGGTCTTTCTACAGAAGACACCCTTTTTCTTTAATTTCATAACACAGACATTATGTTAACATATATTTTCTCTGATAACTTGTTCATTTCTGGATCATATTTTTCTAGCTAGCTTGTTTATCTGTGGACTACTGAAATTACCAGTCTTTTAAGACATGTTGCAAGACATGGACTGATGTTTTTCCAAATATGGTTCAATACAGCCTTAATACATTTTTGGCTACATTCTTACTTTACATTCTTACTTTAGCATTTCCAAGTTTCGCAGGAGGCCTTCAAATGCAGGTTATGTAGCAATAGTAAAAAAGAAAAGAAACATACATGGTTTTATACGTATGTGTATATATATGAAGTTATGTCTATGTATAATGTCTTTCTAATTACTTGTTATTGACAAGATATTAATATCTGTCTAATTACAGCAATGTTAAGGGTAGTTAACTAAGTGCTGAAACCTATTTGATTCTCTTCAGGCTACTGCAATACTCGTGAACACCCTTTGAATAGTGTTTCAGGTTTAAACATGCTAGAATCTAGTATTCATTTTCACACCTTCCATATTCTTACTAATCCACAACTTATGCAGCTTTATACAATGCTAAGGAATTTAACATTGCACCCAAACTGTATAGAAATGAAACCTAATATAATGTCTGTTAAGCCTAAGAAGCTTTCAGCCATTTTGCACCAGACCAATGTTTTAATACCATGCTCTGATACCTAGTTAGGGCTTTGAAATACCTTGATTTTTTCAGTAATTCACTTAACAGTGTGGCACCATGGAGAGTTTCATTAGTGGAACTAAAAAGTTGATGAGTTATGATTTGTGAAAAAGATGGAAGGAATCTAAATTTTAATACAATTCAAGATTTTGAAAACAAGGACAAAGGGAGGGCAAGAACCAGCAGTGACCAATTATTTACAAAAGTTGCTTCCCCCCATTTAGTACTGTATTTGCACACAAGTTCCTCTAACTGCATCCTGGCCTGTCCGTTGCATTTAGGCTGCTTTGTAGTTTTCACAGAAAATGAGGACTCTGGGATAGATCTGATGGTTTGACTCACCCCAGAAAAATCTCACCTTTGAGAAAACCTGTAGAGCAAAAAGTATCTGGTCCCAGGGTGGCAGAGAAACAGAAAAGAGAATTTTAGACAGTGGCTTGAGGCAAAAAGTTTGCCCTGCTAAGATCATATCCATTGTTCCAGGTTTTCTGTGCATAAAGACAAGTTATCTTTCTGTCATTAAAATCCATAAAGCTACTTTCATGAATATTAGTGTAAAATAATTTCACTACTTTAACAAAGCATCTGATTTTGGGTTACAATTCTGAAACAAAGAACACATCTGAAAACCAAACAAGGAATTACATTCATACTCACTGCACTAAATTAAGAAGCCAGAATAAGGTCCATAATAATGCCCACTCCTTCTAAAAAAAAAAAAAAAAAAAAAAAAATCAAA
>VZTL01013658.1:0-11398 GCA_013400535.1 Scopus umbretta
AAGGAAAAATAAAAGAAAAAAAAGAGTTCTGGTTCTTATTTTTTCTAAAGTGGTTCAACTGTCCCTAGTTCATCCACACAAGTTTGCTCTGTGTGGACACTTGGCAGCCAGGGGTTTTCATCCCAAAAGTGGATGCTCATAAAACAAAACAAAAAAAAACCAAAACCCAACAAAACAAAACACCAAGCAAAAAAAACTTCTAAACGACAAGAATTTTTTCATGTATTTAGGTCACGCAGAACTGCAAAGGGAGACTTTTTTCTACCCTTACAGATTTATTCCAGGCTCAAGACCCAAAACTGTCTTTAAAAATATAATTATTTAAGAGTTTAGTCTGCGGTGGAGCATTGTGAACACGAGCACTGGTGTCTGGAGCAAGACTCGTGGGGACGGGGCAGGTGGAAGAGGGGGACGAGGGAGCAGTGCTGCCGTTCTGCCCTGCCATGGGAGAGGGGACAACGCACACCTCCTGCCGCACCTGAAATCCAGATCAGCCCCCGGGCCCAGACTCTGCTTTATCGCACAATTAGTAGGTTCTGCCTACCAGAATGCAGATGGGAACCTATTAAATATCTGTATCACTCACAAAACTGCGTGAGGGACCATAAACAATATATATCTTTTTTTTTTTTAGTTGGACAGATAAAAAGATGTTTCCTGTAGAAAGTCCAGAAACTGTTTCCAATTTTTTAGACAGAGACATAGATGCATGGACACATGCATACCATGGCAGCGGATGTTTTAGATCAGATATATTTGATACTTTTAAAAAATCTGTGTCCTGCTTCCCTGTTTGCAAGGGCAAGTCTGTACAGACGGGACAAAGTCAGCCCTAAATTAGTTCAGTAGCAAAAACAGAGAAAATTGGTGGGACAGATTTCAGGAGCAAGCTGGTGGCTGGCACCCAAAATCCAGTGATGAACCCCAAGTATAGGGTAGCATCAGAGCTAAATGGATGATAGGTAAGGATGGAGGTGATCTGCTTGGGTGAAAGGGGCTGGGCAGCACTGACAGTAAGGGAATTTATTAACAGGCATTACAAGACCTGGGCATGATTATGAAAGCCTTTTCCACCCAACCCAGACTTTTCCCAGAGCCTTTCACAGTGCCGCTTTAAGAAAAAAATAAATTTAAGACTCTGCAATGGTGCAGGGGTTCACAAAACCCTTTAGAGAGTAACACAGCTGGTGAGTTTGCAGCACACCCAGATTTCTTGAGAAATCAGAGGAACTTCCAAAGATTTGGAGGTATTAGAAATGGCAAGAATCACAGTTTGGGAGAGGTGATTAGATGGTCAGTATCTTATAATTTCCACAGCCGCTCAACATCTTCAGCCCTGACGCAGGCGCTAAGCGAGTGTGGCATCCCCGCAGAGGAATAACTACTGACTCGCTAGCCAATGCCTGCATTTTGAGGTCCATCTCAGGGCTTGACTCTGCTCTCTGGTACCGTGGGTGTGCCCTTGCCAATGTCATCCATCCTGTAAACCAGCTATTGCCCCGCTGCATTCATGTGCCGTAATTATTTTAAAGGATTTATGGCGAGGCTTGCTTTCACACCGCAGACTTGACTGAGCTGCAGGAACGACATTCCAAGCTTTTATTTATTTCTTTATTTGCCAGACCCTTAATGTTATTCCTCTGTAGCTTTTTGGTGCATGAATTTATGGCACTGTCTAGAACTCTAATACTTCTTTTTGAATATACTTGTGGACATTTCTGATCTCACTTTAATTGGGCATACTTTAGGCTCACATAAAATATTAACATCTTAGCCAATGAAAGTCAGTGCCCAAAGCTCAGATGGTTCTAAAATTAATATAACCTTGTTTCTTGCTCACAGAAGCCACAAAAGATCAATTCCAGAGTAATTTTTTTTCAGTATCTGATAGCTCATTTTATCAGGGCAAAACATGCCTGTTTCATGACCTTCTGGACATGCTGTGATGCACATATATTGTTTGTAGAGTTGAAATAAGGACAGACTGAAGTTTTGATGTAAAGATTATTCAGGGAGAGTTTGATTATTCCCTCAGTTGACTTATTCTTAGGTACACATGCCTAACGATTTTTCCATCTCAGAAATCAAAAAGTCTATTATTATTTTAAAAGTTAAATAATGTTGATATAACTCTTGTTTATTAGCTTGGTTTCCCTCAGCAAGGAGATTTATACTCCTGCATGGTCTCCGAGTGCATCATTCCCATCACCCCACAATGTAACTGTATACAAGAGAAGGCTAAGAAACTCCTATTTAGAAAGTACCTACAGGTTTCCTACACAGAGTCTAACAAGTAGAGGAATAAAATTCAGTGGGATGACCATGTGATGGCATAGCTGCAGCAGATCAGCCAGATTGGTGGGCACTGAGAATTGGCACCAAAGGAACCACAGGTAAGAAAGTTTGATGATTTCTAGTGTTTACAATACTTTTTTTTTTTTACTTTTTTTTTTTTTTTAAAGTCTCTAAAATGACCAGTTGCTCAATCATAAGAATAGGACTGCTATTGAATTTAATACACCACCTCACACCACAAAACTGCCTCAAAAAATAGGGGTACTTAAGGTACTCCCTAAAGATGATCGTTTGATGGACAACTCCTATCCATTGCAGAAGCCCCTTTACATCAGCTGAGAAAGCCATAGGTGTCAGTAACACTGATCCATCAGGGCGTCAGCCCTGGAGATACTAAGTCTGATGAAGAGCTGCTTTTCTGGGCCTTGAGGAAGGGTTAAGTCTGTCCCACGCTGTCTTCTCCTTGAGACTGATGCCAGGAATGAGGATTCACATTGGGTCAGTTCACGTTCCTACTCCAGCCCTTGTCACAGCAACGAGCTATTGGCATTGCAATGCCTGAAGGTTACAGAAATCATCACTATCCTTTGCATTGTCTTGACCTTTTTAATGTTCTCTAATTTGGTTGGGTAGCTGTTCTCTGTCATCCCACCGACTGTTTGGAGTGGCTTCAACGCAAGAAACAGGAGGCCCGGGCCAGCTAGCTCGTTGTTACAGAGGTCAAGGTTGTACAAAGTTGTGCAATTCCTTTCTGCCTTAATGATACCAAATTTTGCCTTTACTGTTGTGATACTTTTTGTGAAGAAGAAAAAATAAATCAATGCACCATGTCTAAAGACTCTCTTTAGAAATGCTATGTACTATAGCATATATACTATAGATAGTGAGATACTATAAACTAGGTATGATTTGCTTTCAGTGAAATCAGCCTTGCTTTTTACTTTCCTGCAGTAGTAGGAGAGGACTAAACAAACAGCAACTTACAGATAATGGCAGTTTTCTCCATAATATGCACTCAACCAGAGCAGAATCCAACCACTTTCAATATACAAAGTTAGAGGTGTTTTGGCCACATGGCAACTGTCATGAAAATGTGATCATTCCCAGAGCAGCCTCTATTGAAAGCTGAGCTTGAAGAGGTCGGGAAGTGTACTTCCCTGGGTTTCAAAAATCTTCTGAAGCAGGGATGCACAACATACTTAAAAGTATCTCCGTTCCTAAAAGTGCCACCGTGTGGGTCCTCTTTACCAACTGAGTAACAGAAACTAATCCATTCTTTCTATTTGCTTGAAATGTACTTCCCTAGATCTCTCCTGATTTGGCAGTTCTCTAAAGGAAAAAACACAAACCTTTTGGAACAGAGATAGCCAGGTTCAGAAACCAAACCGTAAAAAAGTCTAATTTGTGGGGAGGGGGGGGAATTGCTTTAAAAGAAGCAGGGCTTTTCCTAAAAAGAAAGAGAAAGCTGTGGCTCAAAAAAAGAAAGCACGATAATTTTCAACTGTAATAAGAATGAGCACTTAGTCATATTTTTAATTGTTATTTTTAATTTCCTCTGAAACACAAAAAAAAATGTTTCATTCTGGGAATAACATTCAAAACATGAAAACATTCATCATGTAAAGTTCTGTTAACGCCTGACACCCCTCTTGTCCTCCCATACCACAAAAAACCCTCAAAATAAACAAGTAATTAAGATCTGATCCCTCCAGAGACCTCACAAGCTCCTCGGGAGGTTTTGCCATTGCTATTCCTTTTACATGGAAAGTTCTCAGATGCCTTTCTGATGGCTCCAGCATGTAACCCTGAGACAGATAAGCTCAGAGCTGGGGAACCGAGTCCAAGTCAGGAATTTATGGGAAAGCATGCGGAGCAGATGGTGGAGGAATGAGAGAGGAAGGGAGCCACAGCTGAGAGAGAGTGAGTGTTGAGATTGTGTCAGATGGGAGAAGGAGGAAAATTATGCTGCTCTAGAAATGTACAGTGGAACTCTTCAATATTGAATTAGTAAATAACTAGGCAAAGACATTTGTCTTCTTCAGGTGCTTTAGGGCTTCCAACTTTACCACGTACACGCCATTAACATTTTAATCCTCACTACACCCCTAACAGGAGAAAGACACTGTTACTGGCCTTTTACCGCTCCTGGCATCTTCTTATGTAGTGCCTCCAAACCTCACATTTCAGGTCAGCTTCAATCCAGTTCTCCTGAACTGGGATCTTTAATTCAGCTCTCCATCCACTGCTTACCATGGATAATGAATTCCCATTAGGATGGTTTGAAGCTCAGTTTTGAAAGAAGTTCTCATTCTTTATATTTTAGGAGGAAAAAAAATAAAAAAGGCAGCGTATCCTCTAACATAACTCCAAAATGTATTTGTAATTATAGTAATTGTTAATAATGGTTAGCGAAACATTAGATTTCCTCACTTCTCAGTGTACCTGTCCAACAAAACAATTATTCTCTTTGCACCTGTAATGGAAGAAAAACTATTACCCTTGGTTTACAAATTCGGTTGTTAGGGACAGATATCATTTTCAGCACACACATCACAACCTGAACCGACAGTGAAGATACATAGCCTTTAAAATTATAAAACCCTTTGTATTTTAACAGATAGGTCTGTTTGTCTGTCTTTTATTTTCAGCAAATCTATAAGCCTGATTTCACTGAAAGTAATTCCCTTCTGAAGAGCATCACAATTTAGAAACTCGAGTCTGCGTGTGAGGCCAGACTGAGCAGCTGAAGAGGAGAAGCAAAGACAACCCCTTACCCCTCACCCCCAAATACACGACCACTGGCACAGAAGAAAGCAGACTTGTGGCTGCCTCATGAGCAGAAATCCCTGCATCTCCCACTGACTGGTGATGCCCAAAAAGCACAACCAGGTAGCTCTAGTTTCCAATGCCAAGATACTCCCCACTCCTCTTTCTCACAGTTTCCACCTCCCGCCTGGTGCCAAACGGTGGGCAAGGAAGAGCCAAAATCCTGCTGCCGGCAACAAAATGCTCTCAAGGTCCAGGTACAGATTTCCTTGCACTATTTCAGACTGTGCAACCCGCCTCAGCATATCCCAGCAGAAGCTAAAGGTATCGCAGCTGTCAATAACGCCACGGTCTCTGCTATTAAGCGTAAGATCAAAGTGACAGAAGCTGTCCTCATTTCCACCCACTGGAGTCTGGTGGTGAGAGCTGGCCTGGCTTCATCAGGGAGCAGGCTGTCAGGCAGCAACAAAAAGCAGAATAACACAAACAGTACGGTCTTATGGGCTGAGATCTCATGAAAAAGGCGATGCTGGAAAGCACATTTGGGAAACTCAGGAAGCAGTTGCTTGTGCAGAGCATCAGAGTCCGTGATGCTGCTCTGCAAAATATTCACAACCCAAAAGGACGTTTTCTCTCTCACACCATGAGTTAATACAGGCTATTTTTGTTATAAAAATGCCATTATGGGCTTTATGGCCAGACTTTTAATGGTAAGTTAGGTGCTTAAGGACAGAGATCAGCATTACATTTTCAAGAGCACTTTCAGACACCTAAATATTTTCTTTAAATCTGGCTATGAGTATCCTGGTCTCTCCTTCTAACTCCTGACCTTCAGTGGTAGCCACATCCTCAGAGGTGAAAAACAAACAGGCTTTCCGCTATTTCTTTCCTACACTTCTTGAAAGAGTTAAAAACATTAGCCAAGCCTAACATTAGAAGAAACCCTGTTTCACCTGTGACAAACTAGTTGCTAAAATCCCCTCGGTTTTCAGGATCATCAGAATCAGAAGGATTCAAAACAAAAAAAAGTGGTGAGTTGAGTAGCAGAGCTTGATCCCAGTCTGAGGGTTAGAGCTGACGACATATTTATACCCCACGCAGGCAGAGATTACGGGATGGAAGTTGTCATGCACAAAAGGCTAGACACCATGTCATTCAGGACACCCGCCAGTTATTTCTCATGATACAACATGTTCTTCTGGGAATATTAGGGAGTACACCAGTGACTACTGGAATTGCAATTGCCATTTACCCTTCAGTCCCAATCAAATTAGAAAAAAAAAAAGCCCCAAAAAAACCAAAAAAAGAGACTGTTTTAAAGGGACAAACCAGTGAGCGGTGCACTTCAAAAAGCAGGAAAAGCTGATATGAACAGCAGTCTGTCTTTTTAAATTACAATTCCAAACTTTTGAGGTCTGAGCTCAAAAACTTTGAGCTTGCAATTTCCATTTTCTGAAAGCGACATTTCTCTTGCTCTCTGCCCTGCCATTTCAGCACTTTGATTTCAGAGCCTGGACAAAAGTCAGAAATGTTAAAGTTTTTGAAAACAGCAAGATCAGGATGGAAAAAAAAAAAAAACAACAAACAACAAAACACAACACCCCACATCAAAATCCTTTATAAATTATGACACTTTGCAAATACCTAAAAAATTAATTTGCATTTTTGACACAGCTTTTGGTTGCTTCTTTTTTTTTGTGCAAGCCCGTTTATCCTTTCCTCATACAGTATTGTAGTTTTTGATCCAAACAGAGCCACCTTCTTGCCCACGTGTGGCCACATCTGGGTCTGTGTCAGCCCACTCATGTGCGTGGTCTAAGAGGGGGAGTAAGAAATAACAGTGGGGTGGTGAGGAGTAAGGGAAGTGCTTCTTCTGACTACCAGGCAAAATCAAGATTTAAAGTGTTTCCTTCAGAAATAGCATCTCTGACCAGTGTAGAAGAATTAATCCACCTGGGAGAGTGAGTACTAGTCTTCAAAGAAGGACTAGCAGAAGATGAGAGTGGGAAAAGAGAGCCTATGCCAAAACTGAAGAAAAGGTCTTTGCCTATTTACCCCAGCAAAGAGGGTATGACACAGCTGTGCTGAGGACAGAGCACCAACGATGGGGATCATCCACTAACGGAAGATGTCGGCACAAGGACAAATGGGATAAACACAATTTGCCATGGAGAAATTCAGACGCAAAATAAACACAAGGCTGCGTATTAGAGGAGTAGAAGGCTGGAACAATTAGAAGTGCTACGTTTTAGGTTCATTAGTTATAAGACAGGTTTTGATAACCCTAGAAAACGGATAAGAACAGGCAGTTCAAATGATGGCTCAAGACCTTTTTCATGCGTATTTCCAAGATATGTTCAATATTAACCCAAAGTATTGGTTTTGTTGCTCCCCCCTTCCATTCCTTTTTGCTTCCATTAACTGTTACATTTCTTATACCTTAGTTTAAAGTCAGTGTTGCTGGGCAAGGGTCATTGACTTATCTATTTACGTTTTACAGTATCCATCTATAGGGGGCCCTATAAATAATTAAAAAATAGCAATAGCCATAATGGCTTTTTAAGAGCATAAATGAAGACACATTCCCAGACCTAAAGACCATGCACTCTGTATAAAGAACAATGCACCCAGGCTTAGGTATTAGATGGTTTCAGGTCTTTGGGAGTGCTGTTAAAGGAAAATGGGAAAAAGAACATAAGGTATTTCAAAGCAGAGAGTGGGCTATGAGGCAAACCTTTTTAGACTCTTTAGAGAATGTGACAGACGGATGGAAGAGAAAAAAGGGACAGAACTTGGAAAATGAGAGGGAAAAATGCTTTCCCATTTATCCCTACCATGTATACAGATGAATAATAATGTTTCCCCAAATTACTGAGATGTCGGATCATCTGATCCACTTCTCCAAAGATAAAGTGGGCAAATATTTCCATTCATATGGCAGATTCAAAAGTGTGTTGATGAACTACCTTCCTAGGTTTTTGTTCTTGTCGTCATTATTTTAATCAGTTTACAACACAGCTACTTCTGTAGTTATGTATTTGTTTACCCGTTCTGTCAATGGTTTATAGGCCAATTGCTTAAACTGGAAGTGAAATCACTAGTATGAGTGATGTATTTTCTAATCACGTTATTGTGTTCTAAATGATCAACAAGCTAAGTTGAGTCAGAAATCAGACAGTCATTTTTCAAGCCATTTCTTTAAAGAGCAGCATGTACTGCATACCTTGCACTTTACAAACCAAGAGATTTTAATAAGTTATTTCCCAGTGGAGTTTTATGACCCTGGGGATAACAAATTTAGCTGTCTAATTATTAGCGTGCTTAAGTATAGGAATAGATTATTTTTTCTAATATTCCAGTTGGTATCCTCATCAACACATCAGTGCTAAGATTTAACGCACTCAGTGTGGCAAACCTCTGCTTAAAAGCACTGACTGAGGTTGCTGAAGCACTTCACAGCAGTCATAACACAGTACAGTAACAGCAATAATCATACTCTTTTTTAATTGTATCCATCTGAGTTATAGTCCAACACAGTACAGTTCACAACAGCAGCGCTGAACTGCTTTGAGCTATTAATGTCAAATTCTACAGTAGTGTATTTCAGGGGGCTTGTAACTTTTTTCTAAATGCACCAGATTGTTAAAACTCATTGTTACATGTTTATCTGCAAGTAAATAATGAAGGGCCTGAGAGTTTTAAAAAACAACTTTTGCCATTACCAAGATAGTCTGGTTGACGTTTAACAGTTCCTGTTATAATCCTTCCTGTGTCAAAAATTAGAGATAATGTTAAATAAGAAAGCATATAGTTTTACAAGCTCCCAAGTACCCTGCCTTTAAAAGTCCCCACGTCTCAGCAAGACGAGTAATTGTCCATCAGCCTATGGTTCATTAGGGACCAGAAATCAATTGAGTGGGAGGGTTCATCCTAGCAGGTTATACAAACCTTGGCTGTGCTGGATTCCTGATGAATAGAGCAGTTGGGAAAGAGAAACTTTTATCTGATGGCTCCAAGGTAGTTAGGCTACTGACAACTATGTAGTACAAGGCTAATTGGGCCGGTAAGGAACAGAGGTAGAGGGACAGGGTCCAAGCAGAGAATCAAATGCTCCTTTGGAGCTCTGCGGCCAGCAGAAAGCTTGTCTGGGAGGATGACCTACTGTATAAATGAAAGGCTCACAAAAATTAACCAAGTAGAGAAATGCTCCTTAGACAAAAAAATATGGTTTATAGCTGTGGTTAAAAGTGTGCTGCTGTAAATAGCAGCTGTGCATGTTACAGGCTAGTTTCAGCTTGGATTTTATCACCTATTAAAATTAAAAATTTTTTGGCTGAATCCTTTCTCTCCATGGATGATGCTTCCTCTCACATTCTCCCTCCACGGCTTCACTGTTTTGGAAAGGTAACAAATTATCAGACCAATATGATTTTTCCCTCTTCCAGGAATCACAGCTCCTTCCCATTACCTCCTTTATAAGCAGGCTTTTACTATAATCATCCGAAGACAGGGTATGTGAGAAAAGTTCAGCATCCATTTTACTGCTCTGTTATGTACAAAAGGAGTCATGAAACAGACAAATATTATAAAAAGACAATTAAGAAAGACATTTTGGGGAGAGCAGTGATCTTCAGCAACAGATGAGCTCTCTTCCTGGTGCCGAAAATACTTGATTTATACTCTTTCAGCAGAATGAATAGGGTGAACTAAAGTGTCTACATCTGCTCAAGACTGCATGGCTTTAATCACTGCTAGCCTTAGTGGTCTGCATATGCTTGCAGAAATTCTTACAATGAGATGAATAAATACATGAAAGCATTTGCCCGCATGACGGCACAAAGCAGAGGTTGGGAATAATGATGGATGAACCTCAAAGGAGATCATAGGTTCCATTTAGCTGAGCGCTCGCGCATTAGGGTAAGAGCCCTAACTACATAAACCACTTAAGCCTGCAGAAGTGGACTGCAAACCGATGCGAGAGCTACATCTCTGCTGCTCCTCTCTGCGTTTAAGTTAGAATAACAGGGTGTCAACTTTTCTCTTGGCGTCACAAGGCCAGCTGTATCAGGACTTTAAGAAATACCTCCAAACAAACAAACAAACAACAACAAAAAAAACAACTTAGGGAGGCGGGAAGAAGCTCTGGTCAGTTGTTACCATATTGATCTACCCATCATTTACAGCTTAAGCTACACAGAATGACAGCTATTTCTAGTGCAACTCATACTGTATGCATGAGGAGACCTTTAGGGGATGTGGTTTTCCACCACTATGTTGCCATCACTGTGGAGCAACGAGCTTGTTTTCTTCATGCTATCCCCATACAACACTGATTTCCTATGCTGCTACAGCCCAGCAATAAGTGGAAAGGGCAAGTATAAAGCTCATGGAAGTCTAGCAGAACTTTATTCACTGAATATAAAAATCTTCTAAGGTTGTTTTTGAGGAGCTCTCAGGTGAGCTCAAAAGCAATGATTTGTAACTCTTCCAAAGGAAATTGTAATGAGTGTCATTTACCATTTTGAGATTGCAAGTATTCTGCTTCCATAGGGGACACAGCCAGGAACTTCTTTGTGATTACTCCATTTCTCTGAACTAACACTCCAAACATGCAGCATCTATGCACACACTGCACTTTCTATGAAAAATATTACTTGATTTACTCAAATGAAAGATCATTACATCCTTATTTGTAGGACTAAGTCTATAGATTGCATCCAAGAACACTGGAATACTTACAAAGCCTCCCCATGATTGCAACAAGCTCTGAATCTGGCTTTATATGTGCTGTATCTTTATTACCCAAGCATGCACAAGAATAGGTAGACTTCTAAGACCTTGTATAGACAGCTGTGATGACAAAAAAATGAATCACATACACTGTGCTTTAAGTAATTCCTCAGATTTTCCTTTTCTTGTTCTTAAAAAAAAAATCCTAATAGCACTAGACCAGCTACTGCTAATTTATTTTTTTCCTCTATAGAGAAGAAATTTCTGTTTTGTGTAAGTCTTCTGTGAAGTGACTCGCTGTAAAGACGTGATGTGAGGGGCTGGAATGCTCACTTCAGCACAGCCCATATCTAGAGCTAGACAAAGACATTCCTGGTATTTAACTTTTTTTTTTTTAAGTTGTTGTTTTGAAACTTCCNACTTTTTTTTTTTTAAGTTGTTGTTTTGAAACTTCCATTTTTATGTGAGGCTTCATGACATCCTGACTCACAGTAATAAATGCAACACATTTTCTGGGTCATAACACTCCCATCCCCTTCAAGAAATCATGCCAAATAGCTATGTCTGTATTCACTCAAAATAATACTTCCCCTAAAAATGCATGACA